>JAJKFI010000004.1:5732969-5761398 GCA_029204185.1 Lerista edwardsae
AGAGAGAGAGAGAGAGAGAGAGAGAGAGAGAGAGAGAGAGAGAGAGATTGTTAATTGCCTCTAAAAAGCATGAGTTCTTTATAGTAATTGGGTAAGAAATGCAGTCTCTAACATAATTAGAGACTAAGGCTGCAATCCTATCCATACATTCCTGAGTAAGCTCCATTTACTAAAATGGGACTTACTTCTGAGTAGACATGCCTAGGATTGGTCTCTAAGAGTGCAATCCTAACTTGGAGTCAGGCTGGCACAATTAGGTCAGCAAAGTTTGGCCAGCACAAGGGACACTATCAAGGGCATTTGGACTACTCTCAGAGTCAGAGAGGCCAGCACACAGACATGCGCCATCCTCCCTGACTTTTACAACACCAGCAGTTAAGGGGTTACCACAGTGGTGGTATCTAAAGCGGGAGGAACCGGAACGCTGGGCGGGACGTATGGTTAATTGGCAGCCCGTCCATTCCGTTCCGCCGCCTGCCCGCCCGCCGCGCAGGCTGCCCCAGTTGGCGCACCCCACCGCTGCTCACCCAGGCACCCAGCGCGCCCCCTTCCCCCCCCCATGAGCAGGCGCCCCCTCCAAGGCCAGGGCAGCCCGTGTGGTGGGCGGGCAGGTGGTGGAACCGAATGGACGGGCAGCCAATCACATGTAAGTCCCGCCCAGCGTACCGGTTCCTCCCACTTTAGATACCACCACTGGGTTACCACCAGTGATGGGCCAGATAGAATTGGGCCTTAAAAGTCAGAAAAAATAAATAAATCTGTAAACAAATCAGCATTCAAGGGGGCTCCCTTTCCTGCATGAATGTACTGTGCATTTAAGAAGAGCTCTGCTGGATCAGGCCAAGGGCCCATCTAGTCCAGCTTCCTGTATCTCACAGTGGCCCACTGGATGCCTCAGGGAGCATATGGGACAAGATACTTGCATCCTGTTGCCACTCCCCTGCTTCTGGCATTCTGAGGTAGCTTACTACCCATCATGGCCTGTAGCCTGCAATGGACTTTTCCTCCAGAAATCTGTCCTGTCCCCTTTTAAAGGCACCTAGGCCAGATGCCATCACCACCTCCTCTGGCAAGGAGTTCCACAGATTAATTACACATTCGGCAAAAAAAATTTCCTTTTATCTGTTCTCACTCTCCCAACACTCAATTTCAGTGGATGTCCCCTGGTTCTAGTGTTGTAAGAGAGGGAAAAGAACATCCCCCTATCTACTCTATGTACCCCATGCATAATTTTGTATGTCGCAATCATGTCCCCCTCAGGCGCCTTTCTCAGCCTGTTCAGGTCAGACTGCATTAGAAAGTACGTACACTGGGTGGAACTTGAGTCACTGCATTTTTCAGTTGTTCCAAGTTGAGCGCAGTCCCCTCTAAAACGATGCCCTCGGCTTAGGAAAGGTTTGCCTCTACATTTTCCCTTGTCTTTCCACAAGTAAAAGAGGCTCATTGCTTAAAATGAAAGGTGAATATGCAGGAGGCAGAGGACTGGAATGAGCCCCCCCCCCCGCCCCGGTGACTACAGCTCGATTTGGAGAAAACCACTTTCACATTAATCAAAAGTGAACACATGACGTAACTAAGGTGGACAATGCGGGCATCCAACCTCGGGCGGCATCTCCTTGCATTCGCATCGCCTTGCATTATGACTTTCCTTACAGCTGTGAAATGCGGTGACAATGGTTTAAACATAATCGTTATCTGTAACTAGCTCCCCCCCCCCCGTTCCCTGCTTATGCTCGGCAGGCTGGTGGGCTTCAGCCTCCGCGACCACTCTGGCCTCCCTTGCCTCGCTGCACAGAATCCCCCGAGACAAGGCATTCAGCCCACAAACCTCACGGAGGGAAATCATTCTGAACATGCTTGCTCCTGGTCTGCTGTTCCTTCACAGGTGTGTAGCTCTCTGGGCTTCAATGGCAGCAACAGATACTGAAGCATCTCTTTTCCCCCCCCCCCCCGACTCCCTCTCTCTTTCATTCCTTCGTTACGAAAATCAACAAGCAAAGAGGAAGCATCATTGGGCAAAGAGGAAGGCAGGAGAGCAGGAACAGCCTGTGATGAGGCTCTCCTGTCTGTATGGGGCAGATCCACCGCCCAACCTCTGCATAAGAATAAATCAATAGCCTCTCACGCTCATAGTATTATTATTATTATTATTATTATTATTATTATTTACAACCACCACCACCACCACCACCACCACCACCACCAGGAGGGATAGTGGCTTGCATGCTCCAGAGATACTGGGAGCTATGCTGGTGGTAGTGTTGCTACTGGTAGGGTCTCCCAAGCCAGACAGGTCTCAGTTGAGGAGCCAGACTAAATCTGTCCCAAAGCCATTCAAATATGGCGAAGACAAAAACAAAAAAAGAAATCCATACTGGATCGGTCGTCGCCCGGGTCAACAAGGACCACGCCTGGTGTTATAGCTCCTGGACACCAGTCGATAAGTGGGCTATGGGGCTCTATTTCGAAAAATTTACAAAAACATCTAGAAACTTTGAAGATCAATGGTGTAAGAATGCTTGACCTACAAAAATCTATGCTGTTGGGAACATCATACATCTTACGCAGATATTTGGACAATTCTTAGGCTCTTGGTTAGAGCTTGAATTGCCAATAAAAAGACCAATCTGTGATATTTGTGATCTTTTTATCATTTTGACTGTGTATATGTGAAGAAGAAGAAGAAGAAGAAGAAGAAGAAGAAGAAGAATAGGATCTCTACCCCGCCATTCTGCCTCATATTATGGCACCCAAAGTGGCTCTCAATATTAAAAGACCCTCATGCTGGGAAAGATTGAAGGCCAAAGGAGAAGGGGGCGGCAGAGGATGAGATGGTTAGACAGTGTCACCGAAGCGATGAACATGAAATTGGGCGAACTCTGGAAGCTAGTGGAGGACAGGGAGGCCTGGCGTGCTGTGGTCCATGGGGTCGCGAAGAGTCGGACACGACTTAGCGACTGAACAACAACAACAACAACAACAACAACAACAATCAGATAAAGGAATAAAAAAATAAATAAATAAAGCATTAACATTAAAACCATTAAAAACAACCAGGCCCCAATGGATTTCTAACTGTAAAAATGCCAACCAGCAAGTCAGCAGCTAAAACCTGCTTTAAATATAAAAAGTCTTAAGACCCCTGCGCTGCATCCAGCGCAGATCCGAGGAGCCCATAGGGGGGCTAGCACCTCCCCTTGTGTAAAGCCACGAACCTGTCCTGGATAGAGCCCTGCCGCAGAGCCCTGCCGCCCTGCCTATTCCAGCACAGTACAGCATTGCACCCCCAGTTAGACAGATGGGCTGAATGAAGGACGTTCCAGTCACAGAACTCCCACCTTACTTTTACTTTGACCACAGATGTGCTTTTAGAGGGGGGAGTCGTGCTGGCCAGAGAAAACAAAAAGCAAGACTCCAGTTGCATTGTTGCTGTCACGCTGAGCTTGGCTGGCTCAAGGAGCCAATGAATTTCAAACTGGAGCACCAAAATTAAATGTTAGCACAGTGGTTCTCAAACGTTTTAGAACCGGTACTCACTTTTTAGAATGGCACTCGTGTCGGAAAACCCACCAGAAGTGACGTCATTAACCTGAAAGTGATGTCAGGTTACTGGCCAGAAGTGACATCATCAAGCGGGAAGTGCCATCATTCTGAACTAATCAAACGACAATTCTGGAATCCAAACTGTCATTCTGGAACTAAAGCACTTTCACAAACATGAAACATCCCTGACAGAAAGCAAGATTAGGAGAACATATGATGTAAAAGCGGTGAACTAAAAACAATTTAAAAACAACAACAACACCCTCACTTGAAAATTCAAACTGTTAACACTCACAAAAGGAAGGGTAAGTTCTACCAATTACAAAATGGCTGCTTCCAGCTTTTCACAACCCACCTGATATAAGGCCGCAAGCCATCAAGTGGGCCCCGACCCAGAGTTTGAGAAACACGGTGTCAACACATAATTAAATTACTCAGCTGGAATGGCAGATTGGTTGTGCGCCTCTCTTCTCCACAAGGCCCAATCTAAAAGCACTGGAATCATTCCTCTCAGCTCCACTTTTGACTTCAGAAGGCTTTGGCTCGGGCCTAAGCTGCCAATATTTGAGGGAAATGAAGATGAACTAGGATATATTTCTTAATATACCACGTTTGCTATTATTTTGACAGCCAACAAGCCGACAAACAAGACTTGGCATAAAAGTAAAACTCCCCACAGAGCGTCTAGAAGCAAAACCAAGCACTGAACCATGTAAATCGCCTGGCTACAAAATGTCTTCACATATAACATGCCCATCAAAGCAAGCCCTTAAAGGGAAGTAGCCCACCTTTGGGAAAGCAGGGCTGGGTGTACATATGGTGATGAGGACGCTGACTCCATGTATCACCAAGGCTGCGCTAATGAGCAGAGAACACATTGCGGAGAGGCTGGAAGTTCAGTGGCACAGCACAGGCACAGTTATGACCAATGTCATATGACCAATGTCGCCACATTGGGACTTTGGGGAGCCAGCACTGCTACTGCAGCCAAGATCGTGGTGGGTTGTAAGTCAGTGGGGTGAGCTCTGCACTGAAGCCTTCTTGCCTGCTCCTACCTCTGAACCAACTGAAATGGGCCTCCTGGAAGCAGTTGGTGGTGATGCAATCACATCGCTGCCAATCATTTCCAGGTGCCATGTGGCACCATAAGCATTCTTCTAGTCGCCACAGCTGTATGGTGAGTGGGGGAGGGCAGAGAGAATGAGGACACCTGTGGGAATTCAGGGCAGTTGCAAAAAGATGCAGGCATCTAGTTGTCTTGTGTGTTCCATGAGGCATCTGGTGGGCCATTGTGAGATGCAGGAAGCCCTTGGCCTGATCCAGCAGGGCTCTTCTTATGAATGTCCCACATTGGGCCCCGTCATTCTTGGGGCTCACCCTGGCACAGCGTATGCTTCTCATGCCAGAGACCCCAGATTGAATCCCTGCTTTAGATGAAGATGGAGGACTTCTGTTTAGAAATTAAGCAATAGGTCCACCTCCATAGCTCTCATAAATGACTTCAGACCCAATCCTATCCAACTTTCCAGCACTGATGTAAGGTATGCCACCATGTCATGTGCTGCATCCTTTGGTGCGGGAGAAATCACAGAGGCCTCCTTCAGTTAACATTTGTTCCTTTACCATGGGGCTTCATTGTTGCTGCATCAGTGCTAGAAAGTTGGATAGGATTTTCCCTAACACATGGGAAAATCCACAGAGCAAATCCACAGAGAAAATCCATGCACAGAGCAAAAGGATAACTCCTGTTGTAAAACCCAGATCTCCACTCCGCAAGTCCTGCAAACCTTGGACAAAAACTCCTCTTTCTGACCCTTCCTTCCCTTGACACTCAGATGATCAGCCTCACGACCTGTCTTCTCTCCTATCAGCAGGTGTGGTGAAAAAGTATTAAATAATATCCAGTAGTAAAACGTAACTGCTAACTTGCCTATACAATCAACAATGACATCTGAAAGAACACACAGTTTCTCTGCTTTAAGCTCACTGACACCATAACACTCCACAAGATGTCAGGTATCAAGTTTGTAGAGCTTCAGCTGCAATGTTGGTAAGCAGGCTCCATATGTTGCCATAAGTTTTAACTAACGTAGACATGTGACGTGAAGGGAACTCTCTCCCTGCAACCCAGACGGAGAGCGCAATCCTAAACTGCGCTGGAATAGCGAAGCAAGCGGGCCTATGCCATATCCAGTGCATCTTAGGTGTGCTGGGGAACCTCCCCAGAACAGGGCAGACTTGTGCCCTTGCCACAGGGGAGGCTCCAAGCTCCGCATGGGTTTCCTCGAATCTGCACCTGCTAGCCTGGGAACGGAGGCTTGAATACAAGCCGCATCCCTTCATCCAGCGGTGTCATCCTGGCGGAACAGCCCGGCACGCCGTTCCGCTAGTTCCGTGGACGGGCCCGGGCCGCGCTGCCTCTCCCGAGGACGGGCGAGCTGCTCCTGGGCCCTCCCGCCCTCCCGCGCGTCTGAATCACTCTGAAATGGAGCAATTGGAGGCGCAGGGAGGCGTGGCTGGCCTCTGCCATAGGGGCAGAGGGCTGCCAATCATCCAGGCGTTCCGGTTCCTGGCGCGCCCGGATGACATCACTGCCTTCATCCCGTCTCCGCCAGCACTCCTACCGGCCCACCTACCCCACGCCCAGAACTGCTCTTGCGCCAGCCAAGTTCAGTTGGCGCAGAAGCCAGGCGCCGTGGAGCCGACACTGCAGCTAGCAGTTTGTCAGCCCCATGTTCACTGTGGGATTGTGCCCTGAAAAACAGAACTTCTTGGAGAGTGATTTGTGAGTGGGAAACTTGGGCTCTGAATATCATGGCTGCTTTGACAAAAATTGGGACAGCTGAAGGGGATGGACAGACTGTAACTAACCACTGGGGAGGGTGGTGCACTCAGCAGGCTCTCAAAGGCCATGATCTGAGCGCACATGATACAGCCACCTTGCTGGAGGTAAGCACGTTTGGGGCAGTTCCTGGAAAGGTGTCTATTAGGACTGTGCATGGGAGACTGTTCACCTCTATCATCCTGAGCTGCATGGCAAGATTTAAAAAATGTATTTGTGCATGCTTGCATGCACGTACGGACACACGCAACTCCTCATTGGAGAAGGGGAAGTCTTTATTCTGACATAATGGAATGGCTTTCCACAGCAATTACATTCACAGTGTGAACATGCGCCTGATTATTTCTGGGACTGATAATGAACACCACTAAGTGAAAGAATCTATTAGGAAGGAAAATATCAAACTTGTTTGAACTTGATGAATTCAGCAGGATGACGGCTTCTGCCTCAATCACCACGGCAGTGGAAAGGTTTGGAAGGCTGCTTCCATTAGCACATTACTTGGAACTTTTTCACAAGGCAAGGTGAGAGAACTTTTTCACAAGGCAAGGCGCTTCAACTAATACTGGCAGGCCCAGGATCAGGCCCCGCCAATAATCAAAGATGTCACTTTTTATCAGCTGGGCTATTTCATTGCAAACCCAGGTACAGGGAGAAGCCCCATCCTAACCTTTTAGAGCCGTGTTTCTCAAACTGTGGGTCAGGACCCAGGTGGTGGTTCGAAAGCTGGGTGGCAGAAAGCTGGGAGCCACCATCTTGAAAGCTGCAGACCTTACTTTATTCCTTTTGTAAGTGTTAACACTTTGAATTTTCAAGTGAGTTTTTTTATTTATTTTGTTTTTAGTTCAGTGTTTTAATACTTTGTCCTAATATTGCTTTCTGTCAGGGATGTTTCATGGGATATGCAATTGCTGCAGTCCAAAAATGCCAATGTACATTTCAGAACTGTCATTTGATTACATCACAATGACAGAATGTCCTGCTTGATAATGTCACTTCCGGCCATTAACCTGACATCACTTCCAGGTTAATGACAACATTTCCAGTGGGTCCTGACACGAGTGCCATTCTAAAAAGTGAGTCCCAGTGCTAAAACATTTGAGAACCACTGTTTTAGAGAGAGATCCAAGGCCCATGCAGTCACTGAGTGTTTGCATGGAAAGAAAAGATCGGGGTTGTGGTGGTAAGCCCAGCTGTTTCAAAGCAGCAGACCTCCAGGCACTGCTCAAAATGTCTACACAGCAACATTTTAATGCAGCAACTAATTCATGAGATCTGTACACTGGAAAAAAAATGATGGTGTAGATTAGACCAGTGGTCTCCAAACTGGTGCGATGTGGTGGCACAGTGGGTAAACCACTGCTGCTGGGCTTTCTGACCAGAAGGTTGGGAGTTCAAGACTGTGCGACAGAGTGAGCTCCCATTGCTTGTCCCAGCTCCTACCAACCTAGCAGTTCGAAAGCACCTAAAAATGCAAGTAGATAAATAGGGACCACTTTGGTGGGAAGGTAACCGCGTTCTGTGCGCTACGGCGTAGAGTCATGCCAGCCACATGACCACAGAAGCTTGTCTTCAGACAAACGCCGGCTCTACAGGCTCACCGGCTGTACAGGCAGAAACGGAGATTAGCACCCCGCCGCACAGTCGGTCACAACTAGACCATTTGGTTGTGGGGAAACCTTTACCTTTACTCCAAACTGGAGACTACTGCAGTGGGAAAAATCTTCCCTTTTGATTTGCATTCTGACAGGGAAGTCACTAAAGACCCCTACTACAGCTCCCAGAGGTCTTTGCGGCCAGCCACCTCTGTGCAGAATGCCAGGCATGCAGCTTGCTGGGCAGCAGGCGCCGGAAGCAACTGGCTGTGAAGAACCCTGGGAGATTTAGTAGGGGTCATTCACAGCTTCCCCGGAAGAATGCAAACTGCTGCTCCTGCTGGGGAAGAATCAGGAGGGAGATCCGGTCCATGGGCCGGAGTTTGAAGCCCTCTGGATTGGATACTACACATATAGACCCATCTCAGATGTTGTCCATGTGTGAAGGTGAGCAAACACAGAGGGGGAATCCTGTACTGCCACGATATCCCTCTCAGCACATTAAAATACTGCACAGGGCTAAAGGCACACAAAAGAGTTCAAGCGATGGAGAGCTGTCATCACAAGTTCCAAACGGCTTTCACCTGTCAATAAATTATAGTACTCAAGATTAATCTTCTTCAACTGGTACTCCCAATGATCCACAAATGAGGGACGTTACAGCAGATAGCTTTGAAGTAATTTAGATTCAATTGATTTCTATGGGGTTTCAATCCATAAATTCCTGGGTAAATGTATCTGTAGACTGGGCAGGTTGTCACGTTGTATTCTAGCCTGAAGAACCTTCTATCATTGGTAGTCTAGTCCCTAATTTCCACTCCATCCCCAAGTCTAAATGCTAGCTAGATTCTAAACTAATGCAGAAGAGCACTGGATGTTACGGAGGCTGGAAAACTGTGATCAGACCCTCTCTCTCCAAGAAGTGGCACAACTAGAATGCAGGCATGCCCCAGTATCCAGATTCAGTATCCACGGTTTCAGTTATCCACGGACACCATGCATACTGGGACACCTATTAAAAATATAGGGGAACATTAAACAAATCTCTTTTTTTACCTTGTTGCGCTGATGTTCCTCTGTCTTTAAAAAGACATCCTCAGTATCCACAGTTTCAGGTACCTACGAAAGAGGTCCAGAATGGAACCCCAGCAGATACCGGGGCAAAATTGGAGGTATGGATGCCAAGGATACAAATGCATCCAGTAGCAAAGTCAAATGCCAAACCTGTGAACATGATATTTCAAAGGAGAAGTGCAACCATATCAGAATCAAGTCAGACGTTGACGGGCCATTAACCAACAGGAACTCCACCCAGGAACGCTGCTTGTCTCTCCTCCACGACTGGAAAACAAATTGGAATTTATGCGTTTGGTCATTCGTCACTCAAAAAATCCCAATTTAGTTCTGTCCTCCCTTTTCTGCCACTCACTCCTCCTTCCCAAAGCCTCCCCACCCCAGCGACCTTACCTAAGAAAGGGGAGCAAGCAGCAAAGGGTTCACTCCCTCAACCACAAATGATACACGAAGCATCTTCTCCCGCCAGGAATCATGGACCTCTCAGGCCTTTGTGATTGCCAGCATCAAAAGATTCTGGCAGCAGCCAATGAAAGGTCTTTCAGGGTCATCCTTCCCAAAGTGTTTCACAGTCCAGTTCCAACCAGCGCTGGCCCAGTGGGGCTGCAGGGCCTCTGCTGTATCCAGCAAAGCTTAGGAGCAGGCTGGAGGTCTCCTCGGGGTAAGGGGATATGTTTTGTACCTTACCCCAAGTAATGCCCCAGCATGCCCAGTTGGGCTACTTGGATCTATGCCAGCTAGCTGGTGCAGGACAGAGAAGCCCCAACTAGGGTTTTCAAGCCCAGGAGGGGAGGGGAGGATAGGGTGGAAGCTTCCTCCACTGATGCCAACCCGCTCCCAGGCGTGTTCCACCCTCCCCCATCCAAAAACACACCTCCCTGCCTCAGTTACACCCCGCCCCCCATGCCCCTGCACAGGTTGGGGCTTTACACACTTTCACCGGCAGTTGGGATACACTGTCTGCAGGTTGGTGCCTGCTTCCCTTCCCAGAGGTACTGTTTACAGTAATCAAAAAGCACTTTACTGCATTTTTACAAGGACTAGGGCCAGCACAGTGTTGCGCCAGCTATAGCAATCCATAGGATTGCATTGTCAATCCTACGTTATGAACTACAGGCAGTAATGGCATCTAAATGATTTAGCAACAGGTACTCACTTTTGATTGGCACTTGTGTTGGGGCCCGCCCACCGGAAGTGAGGTCATAGCCGGAACCCAGGAACCGCCGCACCTCCTCGGTAGGCCGCGCAGCAGCCCAGGAGAAGGCCCGGGAGTTCCGGGCTTTCCCCGGGGCCACCGCGCGGGCTACTGATTCCCCTCCCCAGGAACCACCTCGCCTCCTTGGGAGGGAGCCCCAAGCCTACCTGCTCACGCTGCTGCCGCCGTTGGTCTCCCTCACTCCGCTGCCTGCCTGGCTCTGAGAACGTGCAGGCAACTCAAACGTGCAGGCAATTCAAACGCTGCAGGGGGTGGAGCGGAGCGCCGACGGAGTCAACGAGTGGGCGGGCGAATGGGCGGGGCCAGCCCTAATCCTAGGAATGGGTACTCGCGTATCCCCGCGTACCCCCTACATGACATGTCCGACTACAGGTTATTTGCTTAAGAAGCCATGTGTGAACAGAACCCAGGCAAGCTTTTGAGTTACTGTAATGCAGTGGTACTCAAACGTTTTAGACCGGGACCCACTTTTTAGAATGGCACTCGTGTCGGTACCCACCGGAAGAGATATAATTAACCTGGAAGTGATGTGGTGGTAGGAAGTGACATAATCAAGTAGGAAGGGCTGACATTGTCACATAATAAAATGACACTCCTGAAATGCAAATTGGCATTCTTGGACTGCAGCAATTGCACAACCATGAAACATCCCAGACAGAAAACAAGATGAGGACAAAATATGATATGAAAGCACTGAACTAAAAACTAATTTTTAAAAACCCTCACTTGAAAATTCAAACTGTTAACACACACAAAAGGAATATAACAGGAGTAAGGTTGCAGTTTCCAAGATGGCTGCTCCCAGCTTTCCACAACCCACCTGACATCAGGTTGTGACCCACCAAGTGGGTCTCAACCCACAGTTTGAATAACACTGCTGTAGTGCTTCAGCCAAGATGTTCATTCCAACAGATGCACAGACCTTCGTAACATTATCAAGACATATGCCAATGCCACAAGGCACTCAGTCAATAGTTATTCCATTTCCATCACTATTTTTGCATATGCAATGTTCTGAGAGACATTGTATGCACACAAATGTTCCCTAGTCTTAAAGGACAAGCTTGACTACTTTTTGAAACTTTAATTAGGAGTACAAGCAAATATAGAGAAGGATATTACCATATTCTCAGCAAGCAGTAAAGACCGGCACTGCCCTGGGCATTATCTGCACTTAGGATAGAAAATCTTTCCAGTGCCAGTTACAAAACGCTGAAACTTTCACACCATTATATGCATGCCATCTCACAAGATTCTACTGAGATTACACTGAGATTATATTTAACTACTTGCTTCATGGGTAAGTCAGAAGATGCCACTTCCACATTTTTTTTTCCCCCTTCCTTCTTGGCACAGGAACAAAGTTTGCAGTATATCCTTAAGTAATTGTATTTGCCTTTAGCAAACACGCTGTTTGAGTTCTCAAAGAAAACGCTGTTTGAGCTCAAAGACAACGCAGATATAGGCTGATAGGGGAAAAAAAATTACTCCAACTCAAAATGCATTGACAGATGTATAATCTACCAGGGGATTTCTGCAGAAGTTTCTTTCAGCTGAGAACACGTTTATTTAAAGCTGTGCTAATGTAGTAAGGTATGGTGCTGAATTGTATCCATCACAGAGAAAAAAAGATTATTCAAATTCAAAGTGCCCTTGTGAAGTTTCTATTTAAGGGAATGCATTCATTCACATGTATATATTTCCCTTTAAGCGTGCACAAAATAACAAAGATCATGTGTGTGCCTATTTTACTTGGGAAGCCATGGACGAAAAAACATGTTAATGTCTGAGGCGGTACGATCCCAGGGGAATCATTCAATCAATCAATCATACAGTATTTGTATGCTGCTTTTCAACATGAATTTCACAAAGTGGTTTACAGCCAAAAAAAATAAAGTTAAATGGCTCCTTGTCCCTAAAGGGCTCAAAAAAGAAAAAAACAGAAAAAAAAATGCAGAATCTTCAAAAAAAGAATGCAGAACATCACCAGCACTAGAAAAGGGGATGGAAGTATGAGTTCTATTAAACAGCTGGATCAGCTCTAAGACAAGATAAAAATATTTCCAATAGCAAACAGCCTTTGGGTATTTGGGTATAAGCCTTACTTGGATACAAGCAAATCTAGATAAAATGAGGAGAGACACGCCACAGCGATCCACAAAGTGCTTTAAGGTTTTTTAAGAGATACAAAATGCTCATCTGATTTTTAGCAATTTGCTTTGTTCAGTCGCTAAGTCGTGTCCGACTCTTGGCGACCCCATGGACCACAGCACGCCAGGCCTCCCTGTCCTCCACTAGCTTCCGGAGTTCGCCCAATTTCATGTTCATCGCTTCGGTGACACTATCTAACCATCTCATCCTCTGCCACCCCCTTCTCCTTTTGCCTTCAGTCTTTCCCAGCATGAGGGTCTTTTCTAAAGAGTCCTCTCTTCTCATGAGGTTAGCAATTGCACGGACACAATCAACATAAAAATACCTTGTGGGGTTGGGCCAGCACGGCGTCCCAAACACATTATATCAAATGAGCTTGTGTTCCCCAATGTTAACTGTTCAGTCCACTACAGGATGGCTCACATCACTTTGAACCAGTGAGATGTGCAACTGAGCAGGCATGGATTGTGTGCAGAGTCTTTCACGTGTGAGCTGATACTCTCCAATTGGTTAAGAACAATATTTCATTGAAATATATAATGCTCCTGAATTCTGAATTAGTATTGCCATCTTTTCCACTTCAAAGTTACTACTCTGGTCCTTCCCAGAACCTCTTCCAGTTCCTTTAATATTTTGCTCCAAAACAAAGGTCAAAATCTCCAAAAATCTGGGGCACTATCCCGTCGACGAAAGACTGATGCAGCCATGTTGTGGGGGGGGGGGAGGGGCGTCACGGAGGCCTCTTCAGGATAAGGGAATGTTTGTTCCCTTACCCGGGATGTGGGGGGGCTGCATTGCTGGAAATGCTGAAACATTTTGTAGGATTGGGCCCTAGGTGGCCTTAAGCAAGCCCCTCCCTCTCAGCCTCACAGTGCAATCTTATGCATATCTAGCAAATGCAGTGATTTCAAAATGGCTTACTCCCAGGTAAGTACATATTGGATTGTAGTCTTCCAGCTATATCATGGAGATAATCGTATTTACTTCCCAGGACTGGAGCAAGGTGTACATCAACTAATATGTGTGAAGTACTTTACACACTCAGAAAGCCCTACACACATGTTAACTATTACAGTTTATCACAGTAATAAATACTTTGTTTTTCTTAAACGGTGTTAAATACGGTAATAAATACAGTGTTATACGGTAATAAATACGGTGTTTTTCTTATTCTCAACCCCACAGCAGGAGCTTGTGCTCACTAACACAGACATTACTGACTCATCTCTTCCTTTCACTTTCATTTCCAACTTACAAATACCTTTACCCCAAATTATTTCCCTATTGTTAGACTGTAGTTTTCCTTCTTTTCTTCTCTTTAAATAAAAGCTAGGTACTTTCAATACATTGTAGTTTCCACCTTAACTCATTTACGGGAACATACAAAATAGCATTTACCTATGTCCCTGAGTCAATTCTGTAACTGAGAAGTATCCCATTTGGTTTCTAATCATTACTCATTACTTTTCAGAAACTCACTCTTTACTTTTCAGAAAACTGCAGGTACTTAGAATTCTTCAATACTGTTCCTCAACAGTTTGCACACACTCACTCTCATGCGCATTCCTTACTCCTGAAGGCAGGCTTTAGCTAAGTGATTGCACCTTCTGCACAAATAGTAGTATTTATATCCACACCAGTACATAGCTAGGTTGCAGCCACACTTTTTGCAGCGTGATGCAGTGTTTCCTGGTTCATTCAGCTAGGGTCTGTTTGCAGATTTTCCTGTTTTCGTGACTTGCTGATTGTTTCCGGTCTTTTCTGCGTTCTGGTCGCTGTTGAAAGTGACAACATCTGGGGCAGTCTCTTTCATTTTTAACTGTCACAGGTATTTGTGGTTTCTTGTCACACTCTGACAGCTTCCGCTAAATGGGACCCTTGTCTTCCAAAAGCGGTCTTAGGATCTCTCATGCCAATTACAATCTAATCTCTTATGATAAGAGTCTGTGAACCACCCATAGTGGCTGTTCTGACTCATCAACTTCAAGGCTCTTTAAACATTTTTAAAAAATGACTCACCATTTTCATCCTCTCTTGTGAAACTTGTATCTCTCAGACAGTTAACTGTTCCTCCGCATGAAAAACTCTTCAAACTTGCATATAACTGTATAATCGCTTGTCCTTGCAGCCTGGTTTAGCTGCAGGCTTTTAAAAACATCAGCTTCTTCTAGTTCTGAAATATATTCAAGAGCAAAGCTACTTTCCGCTTAATCTTTCCCATCAAAACCTGCTGCTTTCATATATGTGTCACAACTTTTGACTCTTTTCCAAGATTCTCCTATTCTTTTGGGATGGTCAGATCTCTGCAGCTTGCTATATCTTTTATAAAAATCTGTCTTTGGGTGGCAATTTATTTGGCACCTGATGCTGTATGATGTTGTCCTTTACCACTGATTGAATTGGAGGCAGTCTTCTCCTCAAACTGGTTTTGTTCTGCATCCAAATCTGCTGTGAATCAGCCTGGCCTGCTGCTAGCACTCTAGGATCAGCTGAAACCAATTGCTGTGGGGGCTACTATAAAATTGTCCTTAAAGAAAGAACACACTTTCCCATCAACAGTGCGGAGAGTCACCTTTGTGCAGAATGCAACAGCTCAGAGTGGCCATACAAAAGTATACTTGTGAACCTGGAACAAGCAGGGCAGAGTGTAGAAGGTTTTACAGTTGTCTCAACACACGGCCATATATTTTTATTCCCTCAGAGCAGCGGTTCCCAAACTTACTGTGGTCATAGCACCTTTCTTCTTTCATGGCAGCCTCTTCTTCAGTGATGTCATCTACAGATGGGGAAGCGGAACGCTGGGCGGGACTTATGTGTGATTGGCAGCCCGCCCGTTCCGTTCCGCCGCCTGCCCGCCTGCCGCGCAGGCTACCCCCGGTTGGCGCGCCCCACCGCTGCTCGCCCAGGCACCCGGCACACACCCCGCGAGCAGGCGCCCCCTCCGAAGCCAGGGCAGCCCTTCTTCTCCTGCCCTCTTGGATTGCAGGATGCAAAATGGCAGCACCCAGGAGAATCAGGAAGAAGAGGCCACCAGGGACATCTCATGGTACGCTTGTGAATTCTTCGCAGCACCCTCAGGCAGAGGAAGGGTATAGAGGGGGATGACACCCGCTGCATGGAACAACCCGGGCAATTTTCGCCCCCGCCCTCCCTTGTGCTTGTATCGCTCCTTCATTGAGCAATTCCGGGTGCAGGGAGGCGTGGCTGTGCAACACACAGGGGCGGAGCGCAGCACTGGGGGCGCGGTGGCAACGTCCCACCCCTGGGGGGCGCTCGGAGCCAAGTACGGCTCTGCCCTCAGGCACCATGGCGTAAGGTCTGAGAACCCCTGCTGCAGAGTTATGTTCTCTTTAAACCCCCCCCCCCCAATTCAGGGTGTCACAACTTACCCCTGCTAACTGTGCACAGAGACAAGTTTTAAAGTGGTGCTTTTCTTATACTTAGCTGGTGGAGAGCAACCATCTCTGTACACCTCAGAACAGCATAATTTCCAGTGGATGTTCCCTGGCATTTCTCTTGAGCCTTTTTTAAGATTGCAGGTCCTTTTGGATACTATTTATTTTGCTAGGTAAACACCTTTGTTAACTTCTTTTTTTTGGTCAAAAAGCGGCATATAAATCTTCTTCACACGAATACTAATAATAGCACCACAGCTAGATTGTCCATCCTAAAAGAACAGGGAGCTGTTCTGACCAATAATAACCTGGTCAAATCTCTGTTTGGACAGCTCTTCAACTTTCTCCTGAGAGGTCAAAGAATTAGTTTGCTCTCCATGGGGCACCTTGCAAGCAAAACCGCGGGGTGAGTCAATAATTCCCACAACTTCCATAAAACAGAGCTCAAAATACAAAGTAAGAGAAGGAAGATCAAGGCACATCAAAGGCAATCAGCCAGCTCCACACCAGGGCTGACATGACACTCACTAGGTAGACAGAAAGACTCTTTAATGTTACAAGCTGCTACTTCAGAGGCATGCAAACGAAACGTGTGTGCTGCACATCCCCTTTGGAGCATGCAGGCTCCCTTCCCCACATAGATAAGCCCAGAAATCTTCCAGAGAAGCATGAAAGCAAGCCCAGGCCACATCCCTGTCCTTCTCCCATAGTCCAGGCTCTCTTTGTGAAGGGAACAACGAAGGGATGAGCAGGAAAATGTGCTACTGTTCCCAGTCTTCTTCTACAACCCTGGCTCACAACGCATGGCCCATTAATGCAGTGTTATTCAAACTGTGGGTCGGGACCCACTTGGTGATGTCAGGTGGGTCGCGAAACCTGGGAGCAGCCATCTTGGAAACTGCAGACCTTTCTCTTGTTATATTCTTTTTGTGAGTGTTAACAGTTTGAATTTTCAAGTGAGGGTTTTTTTTTTAAAAAAAATTTGTTTTTAGTTCAGTGCTTTTACATCATATTTTGTCCTCATCTTGCCTTCTGTCAGGAATTTTTTTGTAGTTGCACAATTGCTGAAGTCCAGGAATGCCAATTTGCATTTCTGGAGTGCCATTTTATTATCTCACAGTGACAGCACTTCCTGCTTGATGATGCCATTTCCTGCCACAACATCACTTCCAGGTGAATGACATCACTTCCGGTGGGCCCCGACATGAGTGCCATTCTAAAAAGTGGTTCCCTGTCTAAAAAGTTTGAATACCACTGCATTAATGCATGAAGACTTTATACAGAGCCATAGGTTCCATTATGCAGAATCATGGACATTGTGGCAAAAACAACACCAAATTGTTCATCCATCTCCCATGACCATGTCTAAGTATACCTAAGGGGAAGATAGCATGAAGAGAGGACATTTACAAGGCTGTGATCACAAAGTGGATTGAATGGAAACTGCAGTGTTGCTCAGTTAATCTGAACATGGATGTTCACCCAGGTAGATAGGAAATCTCACTTCAGTGCATTCCCTTTGCCATCTTCCCGTGGGGTGTGTATAACACATGAAGCCTGCTATACTGACAGCACAATCCTAACGTGGAGTTAGGCTGGCACAGTTAGGGCAGCAAAGTTCGCCCAGTCCAAGGGCCACTGTAAAGCATGTTTGGATCACTCTCGGAGTCAGGGGGGATGGCGCACGTCTGTGTGATGGCTTCGCTGATTCCGAGAGTGGTCCAAACATACTTTACGGTGTCCCTTGTGCTGGCCAAACTTTGCTGGCCTAATTGTGCCAGCCTAACTCCACGTTAGGATTGTGCTCAAAGTATCAACAACAGTAGGCAAGAACGCTTGCCAGCATATCTGCAAATGCTCTTCCATGGAATATATGTATTGGTACATTTTCCCATGTACCATCTCAAATGAAAATATTCATTTTTCTCATCTTACATAGTAGGTGGCCATTTTGCTCTTAAATTCTCTGATGAACACACCTTCCCATGCTCTTTCAATTGCATCAACCAACCAGTTTTAATTAGTCTACTTTACCTTGATTGACTGCTTCTTGTTTCAACAGGGCTCACTCCAGTTTGCCTTGCAAAGACCAAACTAAGCACCTTGCCCTCTGGCAATCCAGCAAGCTCTCTATGAAAAGACTTGCCGAAGATCAGACATCAGAAAAGGGCAATAGCCCTTGCAGGGAAGGAACAACAGGGGAGTTCACTTGTAAGGGTCTGCTGTGGCAAGTTCAAAGCACAAAACTCACATTCACAGGATTGAGCACTTCCTGAATTAAACAAAGAAAAAGGAAATACCTTTCTTCGAGAAGCCTGAGATTCGAGGCTGCAGTGGTTTTGGAAGTGTACAAGACATTGCTCTGGTGACCGTTTTGCTAAGGGAAGTAGGAAGTGGGAAGATGAAAAACTCACTGATGTTGCCAAAAAGGTTCTTTGTGAACACTGTTGCTTAAGACAGGGATTCTGAAGGCTTATCGGTTCAGACAAGGTATTATCACAAGGCGAATTAACCCTCCTGTAACACGGACTGTTTGTAACTGCACAGAGGCAAGGTTATTGAGGCTTCCCAATGAGGGATCAACACTTCTTACTCTTCGCATTTCCAACTGAAAATCTCAAAGTTAGCATGGCAACAGCAAAACTATACCTTACTACTAGGGGTGTTTTTTGGGGGGTGACATCTTTTCCAAAACGTCTTGATTCAAATAGCAAATTGTGGTGTTATGTGTTTATATCCAAATTTTTATTGCAAATTGTACAAACAGTGCAATAAATAAGGGTGAATGGCCCTACAAAGGCAAGAAGTTACTGGCACCCACACCCCAGCCTAAATAACCTGCTCAAAAATTCCCAAGCTGAACTCTGGCTGCAGCTTGGAGCATCCAGAAACGGCTACTTACTACTTCCACAAACCATTAAAGTCGTCCCAGCATGCACTGTGAACTATGAACATGCGGGTTCATGCAAGTTTAAGCCAGCTTCCTCCTGTTTCTGCCCCTCCTCCTCCTGATCCCTTACTGTAAACCATGTGTGGATTCCTCAAAACAGTGTCCAAAATAAACCAAAGTGGTGTTATTTGTGTGAAATTGATCTAAATCTGTGTCGAACTATGTCAAAATAAGCAAAAGTGGTATTATTTTGTGTTTTGACCTAAAGTTCTATGTCGCATTTTCAGTAGAAATTTTCATTATTTTGCGTTCTGTGTCGATCACAGAAAAAAAACACCTATCCCTACCTACTACACGTGAGTGCATATCTCACCAATTGTGGATGTACAACGGATGTATGGATGTACAATTTTGGGAATGTGGTGAGCCAGTCAGGCAGGTGCCCATTAAGCACATGTCTTCTGTGCCCAAGGCCTGATGCAAACAGGAGGTAGAGATCTTCTACAGACTGAACTACCTGGCCTATCTGGTGTATGTGCATGAACCAGTCAGAAACAGCAGGTGGAGCTGCTCAAGCCCTTCATTACACAGTTATTAGGGGCAGAGGCTTCCTAGTGGTTGACGTTATTAAGGCCCTGCAGATGTCAGCTGACAGGAGGAAGTTTTAGCTGCCTCAGCCAGTGCAGTCAGATGAAGGAGAAACAGTCTGAGGGCACAATTCAATGCTGTGCTGGAGTGTTCAAGGAGACCAATGCATCCAATGCAGTGTTCAAGGAGACCGGTGCCTCCCCAGCACGAGGGCACATTCGAATTACAGTTCACTATTTAATATATTATGCACCATACAGGCCAGCCCAGGGAGGGAGTGGGGTCAGTGGTGTTATTCTACCGGAATGCTGGGCGGGACATCCGGGTGATCGACAGCCCGCCCGTCGCGTTCCGCAGCGTTCCACCGTTTGCGTAACCAATTACACCGCTTGCGTATGTTACGCAAATGGCATAACGCTGCAGAACGCAACGGGCGGGCTGTCGATCACCTGGATGTCCCACCCAGCGTTCCGGTAGAATAACACCACTGGGTGGGGTGGGATGCAGCTGTCAGGCCGCATCCAAGCCTCTATCCCCAGGCCGCGTGGCTTCCTCAGCTCTGCATCTGCTATACAGGCACAGAACTGAGGAATGCATATGGGTGGCAAAAGCCTTCCCTGGGGCAAGGGTGCAAACATGCCCTTGCCCTGGGGAGGCTCCCCATCACTCCAAAGCTGCACTGGATACAGTGCAGGCCTGCCTGGGTTTTTGTAGTGTTGTGCTCTGAAAGTCACTTCCAGTTCACACCAGTGACTTCCAGTCACTAACTTGAACCATAAGTAACTTCCAGTTGCTTCCGGGAGGCCTTATGAGAAACTCCAGCCGTAGGCTCAGTGTTCATGGATGCCGGACCCATGTAAGAGAAGGACCACTGTCATTAGTATGGGAGCCACATGGTGGACAGGCTTGGTTTACGTGCCACTATGACTGCTTCCCAACATAAGGAGGGGGGGTGCTCATCCTCAGCCCATTATCTGCTGGGAATCCACGCTTGGTGCACAGCTTTAAGGCGCAATCCTAACCTGGAGTTAGGCCGGCACTGTTAGGCCAGGAAAGTTTGGACGGCACAAGCGACACCGTAAAGTATGTTTGGACCACCATCGGAGTCAGAGAGGCCAGCACACAGATGAGCACCGTCCTCCCTGACTCTGAGAATGGTCCAAACATGCTTTATGGTGGTTCTTGTGCCAGCCAAACTTTGCTGGCCTAACCGTACCGGCCTAACTCCAGGTTAGGATTGCACTCTTAGACAGTGTAGACTGTCTCTCAAGCGGCCAAAGCCATTGACAAGAAGCCTTCAGGAAAGTACGCCTCCTTTAGCACAGCGAGCACAGCCTCCTCCTGGGCTGCGTTCCAGCTCTTTAGCCAAGATAAATTTCTCTTGCTCCATCCATGACTAGTTCTAAAGCCATTTTCTCCCCTCCCTCATGGATAAGCAGCAAAGGCACTTCCGAAACCATCCCGTCTCTTTCCCTGTTAAGATTTATAAGAAATATGCTGAGCCACACTTCCACGGGCCATTTAATGTTTCTCCCTTCAGCAAAAATTATACTCTGTCACAGGATTATTCGCTACTTTCGGAGGTGGGAGAACAACTCCAGTGGAAGTAACTTCGCGGAAATGCTCCCAGTGGTCCTAAACCCGCCTAGGCTTCGCAGTTTGGTATTCCGCACGAACACGCAAGGCCACTTCTTCGCTATGCAACGAGAAGGCAGAGACACCAAGAGTTATGACCATCTCTAGGACGTTGACGCTACCCACTCCAGTTGCGGTACCTGGAAAACAGGCAGAGAAGACCTGCTGGAGAGAAAGATCTTTACTGGACCATCCATTATGTCACAGACAGGGCAATCTGGGTTTCCCCAGAGACAAGGCTGTCTATCAGCCAATGAAGGTACAAACTCTAGGATGACTACCAATGATTTGATTTTTTTTTTTTTTGGTCAATCACAAGGGAGGAGTGACCAACCCTCAAAAGCATCTTATGCCACTAAGAGCGCAATCCTAACCTGGAGTTAGGCCAGCAGTTAGGCCAGCAATGTTTGGCTGGCGCAAGGGACACCGTAAAGCACGTTTGGACCACTCTCGGAGTCAGGGAGGATGGCGCATGTTTGTATGCTGGCCTCTCTGACTTACGAGAGTGGTCCAAACATACTTTACAGTGTCCCTTGTGCTGGCCTAACTCCATATAGCTTTTACTGATTTGGGGTTTTTATTCTGCCTTGCTTTTAAAGGTTCAGGAATGAATACATTTAAAACACACTAATATATTGGGGGGGGGGTTTAAGTCTGCCATTACAATAACCCTACAACCATCTGCAATTGCTGCTTTTGTGTTTTTTTTGTGCTTTGTGTTTTTTGCGGGAGGAGGGGGCAAAATTCCAGAAAATGCTTGAGTTTCTGATGTGACAGAGCACTTGGAGGAAAAGGGTCTCAAAGCTGAGGAATGATCAGTGGGTAATCCTTTCTGTTAGTCATCCCCAGTCCACAGTTATCCATGTCCTGGTAACTTCTAGGATTGAGCACTGCAATGCGTTGTGTGCGGGGTTGCCTTTAAAGACTGTTCAGATGCTGCAGTTAGACCAAAATACAGCTGTTGCTGGGTGGGGCTAAACCGTACAAACGTATTTCACCAATGATTAAAAGAACTTAGCAGGATCCATGGATGTTTCTTGGTGCAATTCAAGATGTGGATACTGGCCTTTACAGTGGTATGCTTCAGGGCTTGGTATGTGACTGAACATTTGGGCAGGACATCTAGCTGAGAGGGTAAAAGCCGGAGTCATGTCTGAAGATAAGATCCGAAGGTCGCCAGTTCGAGAACACCAGAAGTTTCTGTGAGCGGCAGACCTCGAGAATGCGGCTGATAAAATCTGAGCTGTGTCCGGCTGCCTGTGAGAGAGGACTTGTGTCGGGCCAGCTGTTTCTTGGTGAGAGCAAGAAGCTGCTTATCAGCCGGCAGGAAGGCAATCGTGCGGCTAGAAAGAAAGGCTGGACTTGAAAGTGTCATCTGAATGTAGCAGTTCTTGTAAGATTTGAACTTATTTGTGATTGTAAAAACGCTTTGGGTTTAGAAATGCCTGCCTATGTAAACCGCCTTGAATAAAGTTAAAAGAGCAATCTAATAACCAAGAAAGGCGGTATATAAATACTAAGTATTATTATAGTATTATTATTATTGTTCCCATACCAACCTGCTTGCATGCTAAGTTAATCCTACAGCCCAATACACTGACATATCTAGCATTGAACCAGCAGAAGCTGCTTTACGGCTATCGCAAAGCAGCCTCCCCCAATGCGCGCTGCAGGCCTGCTGGCAGGGAGGTCCCAGAGGCCTCCCATCAGCAGTGTCATGCAGCCGGAACGCTGGGCGGGAGGAACGGGTGAGTGGCAGCCCGCCCATTGCGTTCCGGTCCGTTTCGCCGTCTTCCCCGCCCCCGCGGGGGCTGCGTTCTGGTCTGGCGAAACAGACCGGAACGCAACGGGCGGGCTGCCACTCACCCGTTCCTCCCGCCCAGCGTTCCGGCTGCATGACGCCACTGCCTCCCATACACCAGCGCACCCAGACACCCACTGGAGCAGGTAAGACCATACACAGGGTTGGCGAGAGGAAGGAAAAGCATGGATGGGGGAGTAGAGGTGGAATGATCAAAAAATGGATCAGAAGAAAAGGAAAAGTATGAATATCTGCTGAAGGAAAAGGATACACATTAAAACCTGATGTTTCACAGCAACAGACACTGTCTAAATCACGTGAAAGCTCTTTGCTTCTTTGCATGTGTCTATTTATTTGGCAACAGAGAGTGTTGAATTGCCAGCTTTAATTTTATTCATATTCAAGGGTTTCTCCTTTAGTGCTCTCCCCCCTTTCTCAATCATTGCCAAGTACCATATTTAATAAAAAAAAAATGTGACTTCTCTAGGAATCTACACAAGACTGGATACTAAAGTGACAAAGATTACAGAATTTGGACAGCTCCCCAACAACAACAAACTAGCCTGCCCTTGAATTGATCACTCTTACAGATTGTCATGTAATAACGAAGCTTGTTTAAAGTACCGACTCGTGCATTTTTGCTCTCAATAGCCCGAGAAAGAAGATATGCACAAACTGAAGCAGGCCTGTTTCATTCCTCTTCTTGGGTAAGCAGCTCTATCATGTACCACTTATGACATAAAACTACATCCGCCGCTAATCCCCTTGTAATTTGCTCGAATTAATTCATTGTCTATTTCCTGCCTAATCAACTCCTACTTAGTGCCAAGTGTTAAGCATTGCAGTAAAACATCACCTTCATGCTGTAGCTGTGCATTTATGACAGTTCTCAAGTGACTTTCCAAGAGATTTCATTTACACTGTCACAAGTTTCTAGCGACACGAACAGGGACACTGCAGCAGGAAGGAAGATCTCTCAGTTGTGTCAGCAGCAAAGGTCAAGCTCCATGTTAGGAATGCTTTATGGAAGGGCATATTTTGGCCACGGCAGGCAGTTTAATTGTTCAAGTAATAACGAAGAACCAGATGAAATGATAATTGAACTGAAACACAGTTTGATGAGAGCTAATACACACATCACATTTTCTTTTCCAGATTCAGGAGGATACCCAAGTTTGCACTGAAGGTTTGTAACGTGGGCAGTGCAACATATGGATCTGATCGAGAGACAAATCAGTGCAATAGCAAATTCAAGAGAATTACTGCCAGGAGTCATGGATCTGTCCGTGATTTGTAAGTAACAGGGAGCCACGACATTTAGAGAGCAATCCTGACCTGGAGTTAGGCCGGCACAGTTAGGCCAGCAAAGGTTGGCCGGCACAAGGGCCACCGTAAAGCATGTTTGGACCACTCATGGAGTCAGGGTAGGTGGCGCACTTTACTGTGGCCCTTGTGCTGTCTGAACTTTGCTGGACTAACTGTGCTGGACTAACTTCAGGCTAGGATTGCGCTCTTAATGTTTTGGCTCATTTCGCAGCCAGGGGCTTGGATACTGTTTGAATAATATTCAGTTCCCTAACTGTGAGCGCAATCCTATACTCCCTTTGCACTGGTGCTGCGCTCTTGCACCAGCCGAATGCTGTTGCAAACATGCCGTAAAGCACGTCCGCGGCTGCACTATGGCGCTGGATTGGCGCACGCAGCAGCGCCAGCACTTGGGAGCTGCTGCGACTGTCGGCAATGCCGACCGTGTGCCAATCAAGCATTGGCGGCGCTTGGTCAGTGCAGGACCTCCACAAGGGCGTTTCAGAGGCGTTCCAGGGGCGTAACTGGGCAGCCATAGTGCCAAATCCTAAACCCCGTCCCCGGCCAGGGCGGCCCCAATTCGGGCCGCTCCGGTCCACGTTCCTCTGCGCCTGCTATTTTGCCAGCGCAGATCCAAGCAGGCCCATAGGGGTGACTGGGGCTTATGCGGGTGCAAGGGGAAAACCTCCCCTTGTCCTGCACGTTGCTGCTGCCGCCTCCTAATGGGCTTTAGGATACAGCCCTGCTATGTCGGCCTTACTAGGCCGGTATAGTGCAGGATTGCGCTGTGTAACCAACCTGTCCTTCCTCCCACCAAAACCTCTTCCACATTTCACTTTCAGTTGAAATCTACATATATTACTGATTTGCAAAATGAGAACAAACAAATAGTTTTAGGGCACAATCCTAACCTGGAGTTAGGCAAGTACAGTTAGGCCAGCAAGGTTTGGCTGGCACAAGGGACATTGTAAAGTTTGGACCACTCTCGAATTCAGGGAGGCCAGCACACAGACACGTGCCATCCTCCCTGACTCCGGGAGTGGTCCAAACATGCTTTATGGTCACCCTTGTTCTCGCCAAACTCTGCCGGCCTAACTCCAGATTAAGATTTCACTCTTAATTTGTGCCGTCTCATGGACTACATTTTAGTAGTCAGACAGCCTAACCCTACCTACCATGCAGCAATGCCAATGAGGCACACACTGCATCCTGCAAAGGAGTTTTGGATTGTGAAAGCCTTCTCAAAGTAAAGGAACGCTTGTTCCCTTGACCAGAGGGTATGCTCTTGCCATCCTGCTGGGTCTCCCTGCACCTGTGCCAGGTATTTAGCTAAATAGCTGGCACAAGTCCCAATGGATCCAGGAAGGCTGATGGAGGTCAGGAACAGGGATAGGATACCAGATGCCAATATTGCCCTTTTAACAGCTTTGCTCTCAGCCCCATTCCTCCTCCCCACTCTGTGCCACCCACCCTGACTCAAAGCCTTCATGCCGACCGACTGGCCCTGCTGGCATGCAGACGCAACTGCTTGTCGCTCGCAGCAACGGCCAGAGTGCACTGAATGACGTGTCACACATCGCTGCAGCCATAAAGGACCAGATGCTGCTGAAACGCCAGGCAACGGCTCCCAGTCCAAGTGCTGAGACCGATGGATCCATGGTCTGACTCAGCATAAAGCAGCTCCTTATACAGGTAGATGGCCCCTTATTCGGACATCTGAAATCCAGACTATTCGGAGAGGGGGCAGCATCCAAACCTTCATTCCCAGGCCATGCGGCTTCCTTGGCTCTGCGCCTGCTAAATAGCAGGTGTAGATCCAGCGGTGTTATGCTGCCGGAACGCTGGGCGGGACATCCGGGTGATCGACAGCCCGCCCGTCGTGTTCCGGAGCGTTATGCCATTTGCGTAACGTGCGCAAGTGGCGTAACTGTTTACGCAAATGGCGTAACGCTCCGGAACGCAACGGGCGGGCTGTCGATCACCCGGATGTCCCGCCCAGCGTTCCGGCAGCGTAACACCGCTGTGTAGATCTGAAGAAGACATCGGATCTGAGGATCCAAGGAACGCAAATGTGCTCTTGCCCCAGGGAGGCTCCTCACTGCTCCAAAGCTGCGCTGGATACAGTGCAGGCCCACCGGCCTCGCTATTCCAACGCAGTTCGGGATTGCGCTCTTAATTTCCTCCTGGCTATTCATTTTAAAAATAGCTCCAGCAGCAGTCTAACCTAGATGTGATTTCCTTTGCAGGTTGCAATCTGGATTTCATACGGCAGCAACAGCAGCAGCAGCAACACATTCATCACAGAGCCGTGCAACACGTCCACCAGAGGGCCGGCTCTCGTCCTCTTTGTGTAACCTTTGTTGCTCAACCAGGTTCGAGGAAAGAAGCCTTCAGCGATCGCAGCAGGCCTGTTGGAACATGTTTTGCTTCCGCTATGATGGAGTGGCCCCTTTTTCTATCCATCAGCAGTAGCTTCCTTCAGCTGCCAAGTCCCACTCGAACAGGTAGTTTCCTCTTGGAAGCTGCCCTGTACGCTTTCATGCTCAAAAGGCACAAGGGGAAGAGAACAAAAGCAGTACCCTGAAGCAAAACTGCCTGGCTACAGTCGGAAAAAAAAAATGGCCTCGGGTTACTACAGCTCCTAGGAAATGCATGCCTTGCTTTCATGGCTCCAGAAAAGATGGTGGCACTTCTATGAAATGTGCAAGGCTGTTCGTTCACCACAGTAATTTGATATTAAATGCCTCTTGCAACTGATAGAACTGTGACTTTTCCCATGTACCAAGTGCTACAAACAATTTTTTCGCCTGTCGGGCATATTCTGAGTACAATACTACGAGCACGGCTGGAAAAGAAAAGGCTTCCAAGCTCCAAGGAAATGCTCTCAAAAGATGCGTGTCCTACTTGTGTTTCTAGGGCTCATCAGACTGGTGCTTTGTTCCTGCAGCTTTAGCTCCCCAAAGCCTTGGGCAAAAGTATTCAGGGTTTCTTTTTTCTTTTGCTCAGAGAGGGGGGAGGTTCAGCCTTCACCCACATCCTTCAGCCACTGGGCTTCCCTGGGCAATCTCCTCCTGCAAGAGGTTGCCTGGAACCCCCTGACTTCTCCCCCCCCCCCCGCACCCCAATCACAGACATTTTGAAGCCCTTTGTGGTCCCCATGCAGGGGCACTTTCCTCTTCCAAACTCTAGAGGGCATGGATTAGGTGTCCTTGTTGCTAAGGCAACAGGAATGCTGATTAGCATGCTCTGTATCTAGGAAGATACCCTGTCTTGGACCAGAAAATATAGCCACACATAATGCAGTCAGCATCCTCAGTGCAAGCATGCCCCGGTATCTGCCAGAGTTCTGTCCCATCCTTGTCCCCCAGATACCTGAAACAGTACATACTGGGGACAACTTTTAAAGATAGGGGAACATCAGTGGTTTTGCTGCAACAAGGTAAAAAAGTAGATTTGTTTAATGTTCCCCTATTTTTTTAATAGGTGTCCCAGTATCCATGGTATTGGTGGATAACTGAAACTGTGAATACAGAATCCGTTGATACCAGGGCACGCCTGTATTTATAGATAAATTTGGGGCATTCAGTCTGCCTTTTATTAAGCACAGAAATCTTCACAATTGTTCTGTAGTGCAAGGGCAGTTCCATCATCTTCCACGTATTGCCAAGGGAGGTGACAGTGATGGGATAATGGCTTTCCTAAGGCCACCCAGCTATTTCCCGATTGAAGTGAGAAATCAAACAGTATTGATACATTGCTTTTCAGCAAAACATTCACACAGAGGTTTACAGGCATGAAATGAATCAACTGATGTTTTTATCCACCAGGCTACACAAGATAAAAGGTAAAGGTTTCCCCACGACCAAATGGTCTAGTTGTGACCGACTGTAGGAGGCAGTGCTCATCTCGGCGTTTAAGCTTCCGTGGTCATGTGGCCAGCATGACTATACACCAAGGCGCATGGAACACTGTTACCTTCCCATTGAAGTGGTCTCTATTTATCTACTTGTATTTAGGTGCTTTTGAACTGCTAGGTTGGCAGGAGCTGGGACAAGCAATGGGAGCTCACTCAGTTGCGCAGTCTTGAACTCCCAACCTTCTGGTCGGAAAGCCCAGCAGCAGCGGCTTAACCCACTGTGTCACCACGTCCCTCCACAAGATACTACATCCCCAAATACAGTAACAGTCCCTTCCTCACTGGCCACAACCAGAGATGTCGCAAAGGTTCACATTGCTTTGCACAGAAATATGAATCCAGGCCGCTCGTAAGCTCTGCTTCAAAAAATGAGGACAGCGTGACAATCTCAAGCATCGTTCTTCAACTTGATATACAGACCAAGAACTTACACACACACACACACACACACACACACACACACACACACACACACACA
>JAJKFI010000004.1:5761408-5774367 GCA_029204185.1 Lerista edwardsae
ACACACACACACACACACACACACACACACACACACACACACACACAGGGTCACCTAAATCCTGGGCTTCAATCAGGGGCTCACACAGAATCATTGGCTTCCCCATTGGTAGGTATGGGGTTTTTTTTCTGTGATCAACACAGAATGCTAACTAATAAGAATTTCTACTGAAAACGCTGCATAAAATGAAATTTTATTGTTTTAAAATTTTGTCAAAGTGCAAACAAACAGCTTTTCCTTATTCTTGACAGTCTGACACAAATTTAGATCAATTTCACAAAAATAACGCCACTTTTGTTTATTTTTGACACAGTTTTGAGGAATCCGCAAATAGTTTTCAGTGAGGGATCAGGAGGAGGATTGGCAGAAACAGGACTAAGACTATCAATACAGGTGTGTCCCAGTATCCACTGATTCGGTTTCAGTTATCCACAAATACCATGGATACTGGGACACCTATTAAAAAGAGAACATGAAACAAATCCTTTTTTTTACCTGGCTGCAGCAAAACCACTGATGTTCCCCCAGTATCCATAGTTTCAGGTATCCACGGTGGGGTCCGGAACAGTAGCAGATACTGGGGCATGCCTGCAGATTAATTTTTAAACCAATCTAAGGCAGTACAACCAACATTATGAGTCAGCCAATTTAGACTCTCAAACAACATTTTTTGTCACCAAGAATTCTCTAACAATACTTGAAATTGACAGACCTCTTTCAAAGTGCATTGAGAAGTGTGCCACCCATGAGTAGTCACAAATCAGGCCCTACAGGGATCTCAAGGAGGATTACCCAAGATGCTTCCATCAAGCGATTGTCTGCCTGTAACCCAGGAGTCAGATTCACTCATCCCTGAGCGATTCATGAGCTCACACTTCAGGTGTTGTTTCTGATGTTGATCAGCTTTTCGACTCTTTCTCTCTCTCTCTCTCTCTGGTACTGCATCAGCAGAGCCGGCAATGCCCTTTGTTAATCTAGCAGCTCATGTTTTCATCTGCCGCCGTTTGTTGTCAATGGTTCTGGTCCATTTACTTGCTATTTTTTTATGGTCAGTGCAGTGAGAATACAAGGATTTAAAGTCAGAGAGAGAAATACCTGCTTGAAAAGTAACTGCTGCAGACACACGTAATGGGTCTGATAAATCATTCCCACGCCAGCGGAAGGTATAAGCAAAGAGCTGCACAGAACCAGTCGGTCCATGAAGGGCGGGAGGAGCAGCATGAGAGCCTCCTGCAGACAGCCACTCAGGCTAGAAGTGCAATTTAAGAGGGACACCCCGGAGGCCAAAGCAGGCGGATGCTGTGGGTGGATCTGTCACTTTTCTCTGTAGGTGGTCTGGTGTGCTTTTAAACAGTAGTGTCATTCTGTAACGAGCTGCCGGAACGCTAGGCGGGACTAACCTCTTGACTGACAGGCAGTCTGTGACGTGTCGCCACCTGCCCGCCCGCCACGGGGGCTCCCTCCAGCTGGCGCGCCCCTCCACTGCCTGCCTAGGCACCCAGCGCGCCCCCCCAGGCAAGCGGGCACCCCCTCCGAAGCCAGGGGTGCCCACGCAGCGGGCGGACAGGCAGCGACGCGTCACGAACAGGCAGCCAATCAGGCAGTAGGTCCCGCCTAGTGTTCCGGCAGCTCGTTACAGAATGACACTACTGCTTTTAAACCTGCATAAGATGAACATGCAGAAGGAAAAGTATCTTATGAGATCAATGACAGTGCTCTATGGTTTCTCAGGATGGGGAGAGAGAGAGAGAGAGAGAGAGAGAGAGAGAGAGAGAGAGAGATGAGGATGAGAGGTAGAGCAATTAGCTAACTTACTGTGGGTATAAGTTAACAATATGTCTGCCCATGCTTTGGCTGAAGCTCAAGTGTGCTGGAAGGCACACCCTTCAGCCCTCAGACTCGCAGGTGATTGATTTCCTGGTGAGTGTCCCAAGAAGACCTCAAAAGGGAGGACGTTAGACCAGCATCCGGGGCTGGGGGGGAGGCTTGCTTCCTCAGGTGTGTCAGTTCCCCACCTACGGACAAGGGGGACAATGCCTGCCTCCACTCCACTCCACTCCACTCCACTTTGGGACTCCATTCTGGGGTCTTTTCAACCTAGCCAGAGCTGTCGGGAGCTCCAACAGAGTGACGCATATGCGGTTCTGCCCCACATTTGATTTCTCAGCCACCCTGTGGGGGAGGTTAGGCTAAGAGCAAGTGATTGACCCAAGGTCACCCAGTAAGCTTCAGGGCTGTGTGGATTTTGAAAGAGGGTTTCTTAAGACCGAGTCCAGTATTTTATGTCCTCTGCTATACTGCGTTTTTTTTAAAGAGCTGAATATTTATCGTTTTTCAATTGGCCACAGAAGCATGCAAAACAAGTACATTAGAGTCTAGATTAAGCAAAGTTAATAAACAACTTTTTACTGATATAGGGTGTTTAAAGAGGTCACCAAGAATTCTTGTGAAACAGGTCAGGCCTGTTTATCTGCGAGGATTCTATTCCCAGAACCCTCGTGAATTAAAAAAATCTGAGGGTAATTAAACCTGTGGATTTAGCCCACCCACCCCCTCTGAACCCAACTGAAGCTATGCTTTATGAGGATCACCCACACCTACGAACTCAGCAGCCCTCAGAATGGTCATTTCGGCCAAAAAAAGTTACTTCTGGTTTTCGGAGAGATGTGCGCATCCTTGGGGGGCCTCAGAAGAACCTCTGCAAGCGACCAGAGAACAGCGCTGGTCACCTTCAGGTGTTTCAGATTGAGCCTAATCTGGCTCAATGCAAGTCTGGGGGACCCATGTTGAGCCACATCTGCCAACGTAAAATCTGCAGATAATTAGGCTCAACCTTTAGAGCTCAATCCTAACCTAAAGTTAGGCTGGCACAGTTAGGCCAGCAATGTTTGGCTGGCACAAGGGACACCGTAAAGTATGTTTGGACCACTCTCGGAGTCAGAGAGGCCCGCACACAGACGTGCGCCATCTTCCCTGACTCCGAAAGTGGTCCAACGCACTTTATGGTGTCCCTTGTGCCAGCCAAACTTTGCTGGGCTAACTGTGCCAGCCTAACTCCAGGTTAGGATTGCGCCCGAAATCTATTTCAATAGTGAAGGGAAGTTGGAAACTCTTTTTCCCGGCCCAGAAGCTATTTCTAACTGCAGTTCATTTTCAAGCAGACAAAGGTTTTCCAAGTGAAAATAAACAAGACAGATGCCAACATGTCTGTTCTCTGGCCATCTATCAATAATCAGTTTGTCATTGCCTACCAAATCATTTTTGGGTGCAGTGGCTCTTCTCCAGAGAGAGAAGAACTAATTCACAGAAGGATGTACAGATACGCACTTGGCCTTTCATCTCCAGTGGCCTTGATCAAGGCTGTTGGTGAAATCCGTCCAATCAATGGGCACCAGGCCAGAGAAGACCACATATCCATGTCTTTATTTGTGGAACAAAGGTCCATGTTATTGGCATGAACTGGAGCCTGGAAATGCATTGCTTGACTGGTGGAATCTTAAGTAGTACTTAGATGAAATTATGTCTGCACCTGAAAGCCTGGCAAGGTGAGTTTTTGCTTTGTTTTTTACATCTTGAAGATGTGAACTTTCACCTGCCGTCAGACCTGCAACAATGCTCCTCCGTTTTCCATTTCAGAAGAAAACGAAAGAAAGATTCGGGCTCTATGCAAACGAAACCATCTCTCCGAATTCAAAAGCTTCCCAGAGATCAAACCATCTCACTCTCATTCCACAGAGTCATTTGACATACAAGAGTAGTTACTGATGAGCTACATTTTTCTCCCCCATCAGTTCTGTAGAGATCAGGATGTAAAATACGGTGTCATCAAGCATCTCTTTCATTAGAAGAAAAAGAGAGGAGTCTTTACCAAGCTAAAAGAAGGTAAACAAGGCTCGATGAAAGAGGGAATTCACCATGACAGAAATTGACTAAAGGGCAAAGTGGCAAACTGAGCTAGAGGGGCTATTTGCTTCCCACAATTTATTCTTTAATAACTTCTACTGTAATATTTCTGGGGCACATCAAAGGACAATAACAGGCTGATGCTGGTAATCCCTCTCACATATAAAAACTTTCATTACTGAGTGTTAAAGGCATCATTCCGTCTGAGAAATGGGAATTGATAGGGGGCTGCATTTCTTTCCTCCCTATCCTGGGGAAACATCTAAGCTTTTTTCTCATCCTGACGCTGAGTGCTCTTGCCAGGATGTGTTCTGAAGGCTGCAGATGGGCAATATGATGAAAAATCTCTTTGATAAATGGGAAAAAGAGCAGGGAAAGGGGGAGTGTGGAGAGGTGAAGTTCAGCTGATCACTTTCACTTTCAGGCCCAGAACGGCTCTCCATTCTAATTAACGTAAAAATGTTGTGGGTGGTTTTTGTTTGTGCGTTTGCTTTTATTTTTTTTCTTTGCAAACACTTCCCCTGTTTCTGTTTTTTATGAAGCTGTCAGGAGCAATTTGGGCAAAGCCGTCTTAAGATGTGGTGTGCTCCCCCCCCCCCCACACACACATGCCCGGCACACATGGAATAAAATGCATTTTTGTTAAGGAGGAGGAAGACTCCAGGCACATGGCACACTGAAATAGGCTCACTACCCACTGGTGGATTGTGACCCATAGTTTGGGGACCGCTGCTCTATTATATATATTTTCCTTCCTACTGCGGTTGTCATCCTGTCATCTTTGCATTTTCCAAGCTCTTGCAGGCAGCTTCAACCGCACATCGAACAGGCTCCTCAAGAGCAGTATCTGTTTTTTATGTTTGGATTTTGAAGAGCACAGGAGAGAGCAAGCATCACTGGCACTAAGTCAACATTATCCCCCCTCCCCTTCTCCGTTAGCCCCCAGAGTGAGAGCAGGAAGTATCCGCCTCACTGTGATGAGATTCAGAAAGCCATGACATGATTATAGAATCATGGGATGTGGCAGGAGGGGGGGGCGGAGAGAATGGCTGCCACCACTCAGGAGCATCTTGGAACAGGCAACATCAGCACTGAACAAAGTGGTTTCCAGGGACTTTTTGCCTTCTGTAGTCCCCACTTTGAAGTTCACAGTAGAACGTTGGCTTAGTTTTAGCTGCAAGGAAGATGAAACGGCAAACACACAACAAAGGTGCTGTGCAGGTGCCTTTGTTCTACCAGCGTAGTGGTACTATAGGAACATAAGAAGAGCCCTGCTGGATCAGGCCAAAGGCCCATCTAGTCCGGATTCCTGTATCTCACAGTGGCCCACCAGATGCCTCAGGGAGCACATGAGACAACTGGATGCCTCCAACTGGTTCTGACATTCTGAGGTAAATTTCTGATGTAAAATTCTGAGGTAAATATTAGGTAAATAAAACAGAATTTGCTGTCCTGTCTGTGGGTAGGGAGCTATAATAATTTGCAACCCAATCTGGGCCTTAAGAACATAAGAAGAGCCCTGCTGGATCCGGCCAAAGGCCCATCTAGTCCAGCTTCCTGTATCTCACAGTGGCCCACCAGGTGCCTCAGGGAGCACACGAGACAAAAAGATTCCTACATCCTGTTGCCACTCCCCTGCATCTGGCATTCTGAAGTAGCCTACTACTAACGTAAGGAGGTTGCACAATCCATCACAGCCCATAGCCCATGATGGACTTTTCCTCCAGAAATCTGTCCAATCCCCTTTTAAAGGCATCTAGGCCAGATGCCGTCACCACCTCCTGTGGCAAGGAGTTCCACAGCTTAATTGTTGTTGTTCAGTCGCTAAGTCGTGTCTGACTCTTCACGACCCCATGGACCACAGTACGCCAGGCCTCCCTGTTCTCCACTAGCTTCCGGAGTTCGCCCAATTTCATGTTCATTGCTTCGGTGACACTATCTAACCATCTCATCCTCTGCCGCCCCCTTCTCCTTTGGCCTTCAATTTTTCCCAGCATGAGGGTCTTTTCTAAAGAGTCCTCTCTTCTCATGAGGTGGCCAAAGTACTTGAGTTTCAGCTTCAGGATTTGTCCTTCCAGGGAGCAATCAGGCTTGACTTCCTGGAGGATTGACCGATTGGATCTCCTTGCAGTCCAGGGGACTCTCAAGTGTCTTCTCCAACACCATAATTCAAAAGCATCTATTCTTCAGCAGTCTGCCTTTCTTATGGTCCAGCTCTCACAGCCATACATTGCTACTGGGAAAACCATCGCTTTAACTATGCGAACCTTTGTTGGGAGGGTGATGTCTTGGCTTTTTATTAAGTTGTCTAGGTTCGCCATAGCTTTCCTCCCAAGAAGTAAATGTCTTTTAATTTCATGGCTGCAGTCACCATCTGCGGTGATCTTGGAGCCCAGGAAAATAAAGTCTGTCACTGCTTCCATTTCTTCCCCTTCTATTTACCAGGAAGTGATGGGAGTGGTTTTTTTAATGTTGAGCTTCAAGCCAATTTTGGCACTTTCCTCTTTCACCCTCATCAGAAGGTTCTTTAGATCTTCCTCACTTTCTGCCATTAGAGCTTAATTAGAGCTGCCATTTCAGCTTAATTACCCGCTGGGTAAACAAGTATTTCCTTTTATCTGTTCTAACTCTCCCAACACTCAATTTTAGTGGATGTCCTGGTTCTGGTGTTGTGAGGGAGGGAAAAGAACATCTCTCTATCCACTCTATCCCCCCATGCATAATTTTGAATGGTTCTCTGTGGGCTGTCAGTATACTGTGCTTGGCCCCCTGCAGCAACTGTGATGCAGGGTAAAGAGGGGCTGGATCTCAGGCTTCATCATACTATTTCCACATGGCTAAAGGCTAGCCTAATTAATCTATAGTCCAACTTTGATTTGATCTTGGTATTTCTGTATGGAGAAAGGAGCTGGGGCTGATTTAGGGCCTGACTCCAAGGAAAACAAACATCAGTTTGGTGTAATAGGTGCTACTGACAGGCTGGTGTCATGCTTGGAAGCTGCACCACCAAGAACTCTGCAAAACAAAAAATAAGGCTGCAGTCCTATTCACACTTTCCTGGGAATAACCCCCATTGAATACAATGGTATATACCATTGAGTGATATATGGAAACTCATCTGTGCATGAGTAGTCGAAAAATGGGGGACTGATCCGCTTCACTCAAAAGGTTTGTGCTGCTGCTTTCTGGGAAGATCAGCAGGTCTCTTTCCACCTCTACCTTCTAAAAATAAGCAGGCACATAATAACTTTGAGAATAAAATATTTCCACTCTAGCAAGATGCTATTAAAGAAATCAACAAACGTCTTTCTTCCAGACAGTCTTCGTAAGGTCACGGACTCAAGATTTGTGTTCCTCTGTCTAGCTTTGATGTAATCATCAATAATATCTCACTATTTCCTGTCTGTCAACCCGTGTGCTGTCTATCAAAACTATTGTTCGCCTCCTGTGCGGCTCAGAGTCAAAGGCCCTGCTGAAATTCAGGCGTATTATGTGCACGAGGCCTGCCTTCTCCGCCCACTCAGTTCCATATTGGAAAAGGCTTTAAGGATCCTTTGACATGATCTGTATGTTGTAAATCCGTGTTGACTGTAACTCAATAAGCCCCTCGACTACATATTTCTACAGATCGATTCCCTCATTATGATTTCTAGCATTTCAGCTGCAATGAGAAGCAGGATTCCAAACTGGCAATTATCCCAAACTGTCCTTCCTTGCCCTATTGAAAAGGTGAGAAGATTTCATTCATTGCTAAAATTTCCAGATTCCATTATTGCTGCCCACAGCTCTCTCTCTCTCTCTCTCTCTCTCTCTCTCTCTCTCTCACACACACACACACACACACACACACACACACACACACACACAGCTAACTAAGCCCCGATAGGATGATCAAATTGCAGTCACTCCTGTAACTCTGACAGGTGTACGGAAAATGTCATAAATAGAGGCTGAAACCCTAGTTTCAGAGAAGGACCCTGGCCAAATGAATAACCTTGCTCTGACTCACTTATCTCTAAATTCCCACTATGAATGGATTCAGATAACAAAAAAAAAAAATGGAAGTCTGTTCTGGAGGATGAAGCAATTCAATCTACCTGTGGTCTGGATCTGTCTTTTAAAGATGGTTCTCACCTACCTGACCAAGGGGGCATAGTGGGGGGGGGGTGTTACATAGAGCAAATTCTCAAAGGAGGGGTTGATCACTGGGCGAGTTAAACTTTTCAGGAGCTGTTTCATTTTCAATTGGCCCTAACCAAGAGGGTCATTCCTGGATAAGGAAGCTTCAGTGAATTCAGGCACTGTCAGGCCTGGGAGGGGATTGATGACAATGTCAATTTCAGTGGCTCAGAGGTGATGTTGTATTGTCCCCGTTAAAAGGATTTATAGGGCAAACAGGCTACATGTGCTAGCACACAATTGCAAAATGGGTCTCCCCTGACTTCACTTTAGGGATGTCATCATGTTTTGTCTCAAGGCTGCTGGAGTTTGATCCCCTAAGCTTGATCAGAAGGCAGCAGGAAATGAAGGAAAAGCCTTGTTTTGAAGCAACAGCAACTCAGGGTGCAATCCTAACCTGGAGTTAGGCCAGCAAAGTTTGGCCAGCACCAGGGGAACCATAAAGCACAACTGGACCACTTTTGGAGTCAGGGAGGGTGGTGCATGTCTGTGTGCTGGCCTCTCTAACTGCGAGAGTGGTTCAAACGTACTTTACGGTGGTATTTGTGCCTTCCAAACATTGCTGGCCTAACTGTGCCGGCCTAACTCCAGGTTAGGATTGCGCCCTCAAGCACAGATCTGGATTCAGAGGAGCTGCAGTGCTGTGGTTTAAACACTTGTGCTGTTGAAAGCAGGAGGAAAGGGGATGCATGGATTCAGGTCACATACGTGATTAAATAAACCACAAAGCTTAGGGCTGATATGAACCACGGGCGTAGCTAATGAAAGTGTAGCTCCGTGCAGAGGGCAAAACATAGGATGTTCTTTTCCCTCTCTCAAAACACCAGAACCAGGGGGCATCTGCTAAAACTGAGGGTTGGGGGAGTTAAAATAGATAAAAGGAAGAACCTTTTTACCCAGCGGGTGGTTAGTCTGTGGAACTCTTTGCCACAGGAGGTGGTGATGGCATCTGGTCTAGATGCCTTTAAGAGGGGTTTGGACAGATTTCTGGAAGAAAGGTCCATCGTGGGCTATAGGCAATGATGGATTGTGCAACCTCCTTACATTAGTAGTAGGCTACTTCAGAGATCTGGGTGCAGGGGAGTGGCAACGAGATGCAAGTGTCTTGTGTCTCGTGCCTCCCTGGGGCACCTGGTGGGCTGCTGTGGGATACAGGAAGCTGGACTAGATGGGCCTTTGGCCTGATCCAGCAGGGCTCTTCTTATGTTCTTATAGCCCCAGAAGTTACATCACAATAGGAAGTGATGTCACAGTTGTAGTTTCAGGTTTTTTTTTTTGCCATAACCTTTGATAGAATAAAGATATTGCAGTCTGGTTTGTTTCATTGCATTCTGCGTTAAATTACATTTCCAATGAGATATAGCATGATGGTATTATTCATACACACCAAGGTTTTCACAATTCTGGCCACTAATGTCAAGGTCAGCTTGTTGCCCCTCCCAAAGCTTGTTGACCAGTGCAATTGCACCCCCTGCACTTCTTTCTCTATGCCCCTGATCTGACCTGTGTCCCTCACTGATGTAGCAAAACTAGCCCCAGGACTTTTTAAGAGAGGAGGATCCTGAATACTTTTGAGAGCCCTTCCCTTTTATTTTCCCTTTTCCTAACTGCAAATCCTCTTTCTGCAAAATGTATCAAAAGTATCCGTGCGCTTTGGGGCAGGGAGAGGCATAGCAGGGCCTTTCCGCTACGCTCTGGCTTCCTTGGAATTCATTGCCAAGGGAATCAAAGACTTTATGAAGCCCACGTAAACTTATTTCATAGTGCTTTCAGTAATATTTTTCTCCAAGACTCCTAAAAAATTTTTATAGCTGCCTTACTTCACCTGTTCGTCATTAATTGCATTGTTTTCATTGTCATCTCTATTTTACTGCTAGTAATTCTTGAACGTTTATATTGTGATTTATGTCTGTTTTGTGCACCAAGTGGTGTTTTTACAAACAGACGGGGTTGAAATGCAGTCTATGAGCCAGCTGGCTACTGAGCCCCTCTTTTATGGGGCAGGGCGACTCCCCCCCACCCAGAACACAGCCCATTCTGTGTTATTTTCCCAGAGGTTAGGCGTCTGCATAACTATCTACCATTTAGTTGCCTCTTTAAAGGGACCAAGAAAGATAATTGAGGTGTGAGACACCGATTCCTGGATCTTGCCTGTTAGACCTCTAACAAAGTTAACTAATGGTGGACAGACCATATAAACTCTTCTGTGACTTCCTGGATTTGTTTCCTAATTCTCATTCAGACCCCATAATGAGTACATTAAATTCATCTCCTACTTTTTCCCCCCAACAATAAGGGGGAGTTTGCGTAACTTGACTTCAGGCTTTGCTGCTCGGATAATTAATGGACGCAAATGTTATTAAGCCCTCTGTCCTGCGACAGGTTGGAGCCAGCTTCCTATTTTCATTTGTCGATGGATGGATTATTGGACAAAACCCAAAGCTAACAATGAACGACAATACATTTTCTTTAAAGGGAAAACAGAAACAGAAGAAAATGCTCTGACCCAGCATTATGTCAAAGATTATGATTATCTCTTTCTTAAAAAGGTAGTTCTTCGCTAGCACACACAAAAACGAGTGTGTGAAGAAAGCAAATGTAATGTAGACTCAAGGCGCAATCCTAACCTGGAGTTAGGCCAGCACAGTTAGGCCAACACAGTTTGGCCATCACAAGGGCCACCGTAAAGCGCACTTGGACCACTCTCACAGCGCCATCCTATCTGGTGCTAGCGCTGACACAACGTTGTTGCGTCAGTGCTAAGGCCTTAGTACCGATGCGGGGGCGCCTAGCAGCCCCCCCCCCCGCGCGTCGGCGCTAAGGCAACAGGGCCGGCGTTGCTGGCAGCGGTGGCCCTGCTGCGCCCGGGCTGAGCCTCTCTCTCGCCCTTTAAGGTGGTCCTTGTGCCAGCCAAACTGTGCCAGCCTAAATCCTGGTTAGGATTGTGCTCTGAAGCTGCTGTGCCAACCCAGTTTGGACAACCAAACTCCAAGTGCCTTCAGTTACCTCTGCTAACTGGGCAAGAGGCACTTTTTCAAGTGGTGCTCCTCTTATATTTAGTAGGGGGAGAGTAATTGTCCCTCTTCACCCCTGCACAGTCTTTCTAGTGGCTGTTGCTGGGGGTCTGCCTTTTTTTTTTTTAGATTGTGAGCCCTTTGGGACAGGGAGCCATTTAACCAGTGATGTCATTCAGGGGGAACGGACCAGAACGGGCGTTCCGGATCCTAACGGGCCCCGTGGCTGGTTCCGGGTTCCCGACAAGTGCCAATCAAAAGTGAGTTCCTGTTCCTAAATCATTTGAATGACACCACTGCATTTAACGTTATTTGCCTGTAAACCGCTTTGTGAACTTCATGTTGAAAAGTGGTATATAAGTACCTGTTGATTGATTGATTGATTGATTGATTGATTCTTCATCTAACTCCTCACTGTCCTCTCTGCCACCCCCTCTCAACCAGCCCTTCTAGCAATAGCTCAGCCCAACTCCCTGCAATTCAGCTGCTGCGACTTCCCCAGCCCTCATGCGGCTGGCTGGCACTTGGTGATGACATCATCACCAAGTGCCATGAAACCTCACTGGCTGCTGCATCTTTGCACCTGAGGCCCTGCTGTACAGAGCTGCCAGCATGCAGGCTGCCCTCTCCCAGGGCAAGGAGCAGCTGGGGGGGAGGGATAACTATGGCAAGGGAGTGAAGGGTTAAACCACCCCCTCAACTGTGTTTCACAGTCTCCACCTTCCACCTCCTCACCTTCCATCCCATTGGAAATGAAACTAATAATAGAAATGAATGAAAAACATGAAGGGCCAAATGAAGACTGCATTATTTAGCTCTCCCCACCCCTTCAATCACTTCTTTAAATGCTGCCTGAATACCTGGCTAAGGTGCCAACATTGTTCTCCCTCACAAGACATGCAAACACAGTCAAAACACACTATGGAGGGGGCTCCCCCACAGAACAGCCGGGTCAATGAAGATATTAGACAAATCAGTGAAGAATCAAGAGTGTTGCTTTGACCCGACTGCGTGAGCTCGGTTTTAACTATCTGCGAATGAATTTGCATCAGAACAGGGTCAGGCTCTGCACTCATTCCCCCTCCCCACTAAATTGCAGCATTTAATTTCACCTGTCAACACGCTGAGACCTCTCAGACAAGGGAAATTGGAAGCATAATTTAGATTAGGGAGAGTGGTAAAGCATCCAGCTCTTCCCTGAGCCAGCCAACGGCGGCGTGAGCTGAAAAGACTTACTGGCAGCTCTGGAAAGGACAGCCAGCAGCCCGCCCTTCCTTGCCAAAGGAAGGGGGGCTGGGGAAGGAAAGAGATAAAAGGAAGGTAGAAGAGAGCTATCAAGCTGCATGGAACCAGGAGAACCAGATACCCATTTCATGTTAACATGTCTCCACCTCTCTCTCTCTCTCTCTCTCTCTCTCTCTCTCTCTCTCTCTCTCTCTCTCTCTCTCTGTGTGTGTGTGTGTGTGTGTGTGTGAGAGAGAGAGAGAGAGAGAGACAGACAGACAGACAGACAGACAGACAGACAGAGCGAGAGCGAGACAGACAGACAGAACGAAATAGTGAAATAGAATTGTACAGCAACATAAGAACATAAGAAGAGCCCTGCTGGATCAGGCCAAAGGCCCATCTAGTCCAGCTTCCTGTATCTCACAGCGGCCCACCAGGTGCCCCAGGGAGGCATGAGACAACAAGATGCTTGCATCCTGTTGCCACTCCCTTGCACCCGGTACTCTGAAGTAGCCGACCACCTTTGTAAGGAGGTTGCACAATCCATCATTGCCTATAGCCCACGATGGACCTTTCCGAAAGAAAGAAAGAAAGAAAGAAAGAAAGAAAGAAAGAAAGAAAGAAAGAAAGAAAGAA
>JAJKFI010000004.1:5774377-5840750 GCA_029204185.1 Lerista edwardsae
GAAAGAAAGAAAGAAAGAAAGAAAGAAAGAAAGAAAGAAAGAAAGAAGAGCATATAGGGGACATGACTGAGACATACAAAATTATGAAGGGAGTAGATAGAGGGAATCTCTTTTCCCCAATCCAAACCTGGAGTTAGGCAGGCACAGTTAGGCTGGCACAAGGTAAAGCACATTTGGACCACTCTTGGAGTCAGGGGGGGATGGCGCACATCTGTGTGCTGGCCTCTCTGACTCTGAGGGTGATCCAAACATACTTTTACAGTGTCTCTTACACCGGCCAAAGTTTGCTGGCCTAACTGTGCCGGCTTACCTTCAGGTTAGAATTGCGCCCTGAGTCTTTCACAAAGCCATGCTCCCTACTTTTCAGGTGCATGGACTTGAATGGTGTAGTAAAGAATCTGTATAGGGAAAGATACATACTAGAGAAGTCTGTATGATGGAATTTCTCAACAGACTGAAAGGGAGAAGAAACTGACATATTTGTATGTTGGAAAGGGCGCGGGGAGGAAGCACCCCCTGGGGGAATATTGTTTCTTAAAAGTAAATGCTAGGTATAAGAAAAGCACATAAGCCCCAGTGAAGAGGCTAATTCTCTTTGAGGCATGGAGGCAGGTTTAAAGGCAAAGCTCTGCAGCGCTATCTGAATTTCAGATGAGATCAAAAGCAGCAGCCTCTTTGGTGGCGTCACCGAGCAAACGCTTACATGGCTGCTTGTGAAAAGCAATTTATTTTAGATTATGGCGCAACAACTATCATTTAAACTGCTAGGGATGGTAATTGAACTCTGAAGAACCAGCCTCATCTCCCAACACTGGCTGCAGTAATAGGTTTCCCCAAGCCTTGTTCAAAGTGACAACCGTGCCAAGGCCAGCCCCGGAAGGGGGGGTTGGTGGGGTGGAACAGAGCTGGGGCTGTCGCAGGACCTGTGGCAAAGAATTCCACTGGTTTACTCCGGACATGAGCTATTGCTAGTACATTTATACAGCACTTTTGAACGCAATGTTCTCAAAATTGCTTAAGCCCGTGTTTTTCGAACTGTGGTCAGGACATGCTAGGTGGGTCACGAGCTAATTTCAGATGGGTCGAGTAGCACCTCGCACAACCATTACTGAAAATAGGGGAAGATGTGACACTGGGAAGGGGGAGGGCTGTGTGGTCATTTTGCTTGTGCCAAGTTTGCAGTAGGATTTTTTGCTTTTGGAAAATGGCTGAGAAATAACCCAACTGATTGCTGCGTTCTCAGGAAAGCAGCAGGCTCTGGCATCACAAGGATGGCACTTCTAGCCATGACATTGCTTCCAGTGGGTCCTGGACAGATTGTCATTCTAAAAGGTGGGTCCCAGTGCTAAAAGGTTTGAGAACCACTAATATAGAGTATATAGTCAATTATCGTTATCTGCTAAGGTTAAGTTCCTGGCGGATAGCAAATTCGCAGATAACAAATCACTGATCCTATGGTATCAATGGGGTTAGGTGCAAGGGGGATCTTATCTGCCATCAGAAGAAGCCAGCAGAGATCTTCAGAGAGCAGGAGGAAGTGCCAAAAGCTCTCGGAATGCTGCAGAGACATTCCAAAGGCTGCAGGGATCTTCAGAATGGCACCTGTGACCTTCTGCAGATCCTTCTGCCAGCCATTTTAAAGGGCTCAGCACTGGGCACAGATGCCATTCTGAAGGTCCCTGCAGCCTTTGGAAGGTCTCTGCATAGTGGATAATGAGGACAGAGGCACGGATAATTAAGTAGTAGCAATTCTGCCCCTTGCAGATAAGCAGATAGCGAGTTCACATACAAAGAGGACTGACTGTACCTATTTCAAATTTGATTTGGCCTGGGTATTTCTGTGGGGAGGAAGGATCTGGGGGTGGTTTAGGGCCTGATTCCAAGGAAAACAAGCCTAGGTTTGGTTCTCACAGTCTCTGTATCTCCGTCAGACTCACGGCGGCACCACCCACCATTCATGGCTCCATAAAGAAAAACCATCGGCAACAGTAATGGGCTGCTTTAACATTCCGATCACAATTATAGTGCATAATGCTAATCGGAAACTGCAGCCAGAAGCCATCTATGATATCAATAAACTGTAAACGGCTTCCAGAGTTTGCCGATTCATCAACAAGGACCGAGACTGGGCGCCAGAACATGGGGAACAAATCTTTGTTCTGCCCTTAAGTGGGCTTACTTGTACGGTTGCTCTGGGATCTAAGCCAAAGAAACAATCCTTTAACAAACTTCCCTTTATGAGGCTACGTTGGCAGACTCTAGAATTGCAAAGAACTAATGCAGTGGAGTGACTAAGGGCGCAATCCTAACCTGGAGTTAGGCTGGCACAGTTAGGCCACCACAAGGGTCACTGTAAAGCACATCTGGACCACTCTCAGAGTCAGGGAGGATGGTGCATGTCTGTGTGCTGGCCTTTATGACTCCGAGAGTGGTCCAGATGTGCTCTACGGTGACTCTTGTGCTGGCCAAACTTGGCTGGCCTAACGGTGCCGGGTTAGGGTTGTGCTCTAAGAAACTGAGCTGTGAACAGCCTCCGGTCTTGCATCTGCATGAACTCTCTAAGAGGCCGCAGGTAGGGCACTCTCTCCTAATATCTACTCCCATCATATATAATACAGGACTATGATACTGGCTTACCCTATTTTGGTTGTTGTCAAGGGGCGCAATCCTAACCAACTTTCCAGCACTGACATAGCTGTGCCAATGGGGCATATGCAGCATCCTGCAGTAGAACAGTAGTCATGGAGGCCTCCTCAAGGAATAGGAATGTTTGTTCCCTTACCACAGAGCTGCATTGCCTGTATCCCAGTGCCAGAAATTTGGTTAGGATTGCGCCTCAGGTTGCTGCAATTATGTGCATGAATGATTCTAACCACTTGGAAGTGCTGTCTCATTTTTAAGCAACAGAAATGGAGGGCAATTGCCAGTTGAACCAGGCAACTGCACCATCATCTCTTCGCCACCTTTGCTAGTTGGAGATCACTTTAAGGAGGAGGAGTATGGTACATTTCAACCTGAGGAAGCAGAATGAACTGGGCTCAAGAGGCCTGAGAGGTATGTGAGCAATGACAAGGGGAGAAGGGGAAGGGAAACGATGGGGATGTATATTATATTGATTTTTTTTATTCTACAGTTTGTTTTGTAAGTATATCTTTTTTTTCTTTTCTTTTTTTTACAATCTCGGTGTAAGCTGCATTGGGTGCCCTTTGGGAGAGAAAAGTGAGATAAAAATTGAATGAATGAAATAGCACAGTGGTTCCCAAACTGTGGGTCGGGATCCACCAGTGGGCCGCAAACCAATTTCAGGTGGGTCGTGAAGCACCTAGGGCCGCCATATTGAAAATATCGGGCGATGGGATGCTGGAAAGGGAGAGGGAAGTGGGGTTGTTTTGCTTGTGTCAAGGTTGTAAATAGGGTTTTTTTTTTCTTTCTGATTAACTATTTATCATTATTTTCTGATTCACTTTGGTCTTTCCGATTGCAATTGGAAAACGGCTGAACCCAACTTAGTGCTGCATTATCAGGGAAGCAGCAGGCTTTGGCGTCACAAAGACAGCACAGATTGTCATTCTGAAAAGTGGGTCCTGATCCTCAAATGTTTGAGAGCCACTGAAAAAAAGCAGAATGCTTGTCACAAAGGCTCAGCAGGTGGACCTTGTTCAACTTTCAAGGGCTCACCAAGTGACATTGAAAGGCTGCCCTGCACATCGACCTAAATAAAATGTTCAAACCTCAGTTCTATTCCTTATAGTTTTAGAGCCACAATAGTGTCGAAAGCCAGGATGGTGGGCCATTGCAAGATACAGAAAGCTGGACTACTGTAGATGGGCCCTCGGTCTGATCCAGCAGGGATGCTCCTATGTTGGTAGTGGTTCTGGAATTGGGCTGAGACCTGGAAGACCCAGGTTCAAATCCCCGCTCAGCCATGAAGCTTCCTGGATGATTTTGGGCCACTCACAGTCCTTCAGCCTCACCTACCTCGCAGGGTTGTTGTGAGGACAAAAAGAGGGAACGATGTGCACCACCCTGAGCTTCTTGGCGGAAGGAGCTATAAATGAGTACAATAAATGAACAGTGGTGAGGTTGATTGGAGAACATACCAGGAGTGGCTGACAATGATCTCAGTACTCAGGAATTGTAGCTTGGTGCCCTGTGTGACTACCAGTCTGGGCCCACAGAAGCTGCCATCCTATTCTCCTGCCTATTCACAGACATTCCCTTTATTATTGTCTCTCACTGCACTGAAAAGATATATAAGGCAGTGGTGTCATCTAAATGATTTAAGAACAGGTACTCACTTTTGATTGGCACGTGTCGGTACCCGCCCACCAGAAGTGACGTCATAAGCTGGAAGTGAGGTTGTGGCAGGAAGTGACATGAAAAAGCCCTTTTTGAGGCCTCAGACAATTTTAAATTGACCCAGCAGTTGCAACAGTATTCCACAGCACCCCCAGAACATGTTAAGGAGGCCTGGCATCATGTTAAAGTGACCCAACAGTTCCAAAACCCCAGAGCAGCTCATTTTTCAGTGGCAAGGCAAGGCAAGGCTAGGCTCTGCTCACTACCTGCCTGCCTGCCTGGCTCTGAGAACATGCAGGCAACTCAAACATGCAGGAAATTCAAACGTTGCAGAGGGCGGAGTCGACGAGTGGGCGGGCGAATGGGCGGGGGCAGCCATAATCCTAGAAACCGGTACTCGCGTACCCCCGCATACCCCCTGCATGACATCACTGATATAAGGCACAGAAATGATATATAGGGCACTGAAAGCATATGTAGGCACAGTATTCTGCAGGTTGTGCTCCTCGCTGTCATGTACATCAGGGTGACCAAACCATACAGCACTACTTGTCACCGGCTACAACAGGGGCGGACCTAGTCAAAATGGCGCCCATGGCGCCCAATAGAAGTGCACCCCCAGGGGGCACGTGACATCATGCGACCCTATATACCTGGGGCGGGCGGGCACATGCTAATCTCCCATGCAAATTGGAAGCATTGCATGATGGTCTCTGCTCACATTTGGCTTTTTCAGACACTGACTCAGATTTTTGAAAGTGGAGACACAGGGTTTTCAAACTGAAGTCAACATACGTAAAGAATCAACTACAAAAAAACTAAGGCTGAGCTCACCGTTACCTTAAAAGTTATGAAGATTAAAGATGGCTTGGCCCTGTAAAGATGCTTTGAATGGTTGGGCCAAGGTCCACACCACGGATGCTTTTCTGACCTGCGGAGTGCTGGTCTACCTGTGGCTGGTCCCAATGGGTAGACCTTGGCTCCCTGTAGGGAGCCCAGGTCTACCCGCAGTCATTTCTAATGGGTAGACCTTGGCTCCCTGTAGGGAGCCCAGGTCTACCCATGGCTGATTCCAATGGGTAGACCTGGGCTCCGGAGCCCAGGTCTACCTGTGCAATGTTGCGGGGGCCACTGGCGCCCCCCAAGGCAGCCCCAAGATGGTGCCCAGGGCTCATGCCCCCCCCAGCACCCCCTAGATCCGCAACTGGGGACAAATCTTATTGGTAGCAGCAGTTTACTAACTGCAAGGCATTCAGGCCCAAGAGAAAACAAATACTTTGGGGGAGACGGACAAACAGCAAACACGAAGCAGCAGGGGTTGGAAGAGATAAAATCATAAAAGGCACATTGCGTAGGACAGTCCAACAGGAAACTTCACATGAGGCTTATATTTAAAAGTTAAAGGTAGTTTTTATTTCAAGAAATGCATCTTCACAGGGAAGGGCTGAAAAGCTAGGGTCCTCTAGGTTTTCTGTCTAGCAAACAGATCTGTTCTGTCAAACAGATTGGGGCACAATCCTAGCCTGGACTTAGACTGGCACAAATTAGGCCAGCAAAGCTTTGCTGGCAACAGGACCACCGTAAAGCGCATTTGGACCACTCTCGAAATCAGGGAGGATGGTGCATGTCTGTATGCTGTCCTCTCTGAGTCTGAGAGTAGTCCAAACATACTTTACGGAGTCCCTTGTGCCAGCCAAACTTTGTTGACCTAACTGTGCCGGCCTAATTCCAGGTTAGGATTATGCCCTGAGTGTTGAAATTGAGTGTTAGGAGAGTTAGAACAGATAAAAGGAAATACTTTTTACCCAGCAGGTAATTAATCTGTGGAACTCCTTGTCACAAGAGGTGGTGATGGCCTATGGCCTACGGGTCATTAAAAGGGGATTGGACAGATTTCTGGAGGAAAAGTCAATTGTGGGCTATAGGTATGATGGGTGGTGCAACCTCCTTACATTAGGCTACTTCAGAATGCCAGATACAAGGGAGTGGCAACAGGATGCAGGCATCTTGTTGTCTCATGTGCTCCCTGGGGCACCTGGTGGGCTGCTGTGAGATACAGGAGGCTGGACCAGATGGGCCTTTGGCCTGATCCAGTGAGGCTCTTCTTATGTTCTCAGGTATGGGCACTCTCATCATCTTTCTTGGAGAGGAGAAAGTAGCAGGAGGAAGTAAAGTCTAAGAATAACATTCTGAATAACCAAAGAGCAGGCATGCCCAAACAGTGAATGCCTTGTTCCCCCTGCCGCTGTTATCACCATTAGCTTCAGAAGAAGTAGGATTTAAATAAAAAGTAAACGTGGCAGAGTTGTAGGCTCACCTGATGCTCCAGTCCAATAGATGTCTTTGGCCCCTGAACTGTCAGAGTGAGGGAGATTTCATTTGATAGATCAATAGTGGTCCAATTGCAACATCAAAATCATTTAAGTGTGGATCTGTGTAATATGGTTTCCTGATTCTCTGCGTGACAAACTTTCACAGCTTCATGTCTCTGTGCTATTTGTGACAAGTACAAACTGATGTATCACCAAAACAAAACAAAAAAAAACCCCAAACCCTATACACGGGAGGGAAAAAACAACAACGCCTAATTCCTTCATTTTCATGCCAAATCCCATTCGTCTCTTTTAATTTGCATTCTGCTGAATTTGATTTCTGTCTTTTCTTATTATTCAAAAGACAAAAAAAAAAAAAAAACCACCACCCAACCAATAACAACAAAAACCTCACCAGATGCTTTCAGAATGAATATGCAAACAAAGGAAGAATATAAATTAGCAAAGCAAAATAGGAGGTTATAAGAGTGGGGCATTCACATCTCTTTGCATTATATTCAAGAGTTAATTGCTAGAATCAGACTCCAAGGGTAGCCGTGAGCTGGCATTTCCTGTCCAGAAGAAAATTAATTGACATCTGAACTGTCACTCAATAGGATCTGGGGGATCTCATCTTTCTTATGACTCATTAAGTGACAATTTTGGAAAACGAACTCCAGAAAAGAACAATATGCCAGAAACAACTTCTGACAAAAGATGCTCTTTTGATATTTAAAACCGCATATGTGGGAGTATGTTATATAAAGTATACCGTCTCAACATACCTTTGAGAGAAATGCAAGCCCTATGCATTTGTTCCTCTTAGGAACTGCTCTTCTTGCAGGGTTTGCTGTGAGTGGTGTCACAAAACAGTAGCAGCTTTTCCATCACTGTTCCAAGGCACCTAGCTGCTCTGTCAGTTGAGTATTTAGGGGCACAATCCTAAACTGAGTTAGGCTGGCATAAGCTAAGCCAGCAAAGTTTGGCCAGCACAAGGGCCACCGTAAAGTATGTTTGGATGACTCTCGGAGTCAGTGAGGCCGGCACACAGGCATGAGCCATCCACCCTGACTCCGAGAGTAGTCCAAACACGCTTGATGGCAGCCCTTGTGCTGGCCAAACTTTGCTGGCTTAGCTTATGCTGGCCTAACTCCAGTATGTGCTGTAGTTCAGATGTCCACTTTTGTGGACTATAGTCCACATTATCAGATGTACTACATAGTGTTGTCTAGTGCTACCTTTCTCTATCAGACCTGGATTTATAATGATGTTGGGTTATTTCTGGATGTAGCCAAGTGATCTTCAGCACCTCTATAAATTGCTGGGGGTGGGAGTGAGGAGGAGGAGCAGCATTGCTACAGGGGGCAGCACAATATTGCAGGTACTGCAACATGTGATGTAGCTGGGCCCTCCCCCTCACTGTTAGAGCCAATCTCAGGTCTGTGACTGCAACGTCTTGCATGTTCCTATCGCTGTCCAGAATGGCCCCAACTGTGAGGGGCTGGTTACATGGTGCATTGCAGTACCTGCAATACTTACAACAACACTCTGTAGGGGATAGTTTCAGATCATGGCTCCCAGCTCTGGTGCTAAAACATTTGAAAACCAATTGTCTAAACCAGTGGTATTCAAACTTTTTAGACTAGGACCCACTTTTCAGAGTGGCACTCATGTTGGGACCCACCGGAAGTGATGTCATTAACTTGGAAGTGATGTTGTGGCAGGGAGTGACATCATCAAGCAGGAAGTGCTGTCCTTGTAACACAATAAAATGACACTCCTGAAATGCAAATTGGCGTTCTTGGATTGCAGCAATTGCACAACGAGGAAACATCCCTGACAGAAAGCAAGAGGAGGACAACATATGATGTAAATGCACTGAACTAAATTTAAAAAAAAAAACACCTCTCACTTGATAATTCAAACTGTTAACACTCACAAAGGGAGTATAACAAGAGTAAGGTCTGCAATTTCTAAGATGGCTGCTCCCAGCTTTCTGCGAACCACCTGACATCAGTTCGCAACCCACCAAGTGGGTCCAGACCCACAGTTTGAATAACACTGGTCTAAACTACCTAAACTCCCAGGAATTTGATTCCCCAGTTCCCCATGTCCACTCTCTGGCATGCTCTTAAGACACCTGTAGGATGCTGACCCCTGCCTAGCTGCCGTTCTGAGCCTTGTTGATCAGCTTCATGTCCTCTGCCTGAAGGCAGATGTTCCACCTCAACCCTGCTGGCTTTTCCATGTTTTAAGAGCATGTCCAGGGAATTGAAGTGGGGGGGTCAAAAAGTCTTACTGGTCCGGATTGTCCTTTCCAGGGGGGAGGGGGGGAGAGAGCCTCCCTGCCACAGACTTCACTTGACCAGAGAAAGCCCAGTTTCATTCTCTTGCAACTTCAAATGCACCCAAGTTAAATCAAATTTCGTTGGGTTTCAGCAGTATTTTTTTAGTACTTGATGCAATTAACATATAATACGGCCCAGTGCAGAAACAATGCAGCAAATATTACATGTATTGATCGTATTCCCTTCATGAAGAGCAGAGCAGCAGACAGATTTGAGAAGCCAAAACAGAAGGTGGACACCACCATTAATTCACCTCTGTGAAAATTCCCTTCTCTTGTCTTATTGGTTTGTCTTCCTACTATTGCTCTTTTTAAGAACGCTCAGAAGGGATAACTATCAGGGAGCCACAAACCCAACTGTTAGCCAAAGAGACAAGTGTTCCAATTACATTCACTGTTTTAAAGTTCAAGGAAGCAGCTTTGAAGCCTAAGGTTAAGGCAAGGCGTCTGGTTTGCCCGATTCAGAAGGCAAAGCAAAAGAGCAGAACTAGCTGACTATAGCAAAGGTGATGACGCTCTCTCACCCAATGCCCCCACCCCTCTTTACACAGATTAATGGCATAACCCTAGCATATGCTGGAACAGGCAGGCCGACTGGCCTGAGCGCAGGTTAGGAGCAGGCTGGGGCACAAAATAAAAAAGGGGATTTTATTGCCCTTACCCCATGTTGCGCAACAGCCAGCCCCATAATGCTGTCTAGATCTGGCAGCACCAGCCTTGCTGCACCCGCACTTAGATGCTACTCAGATCAGGCAGTGCCGGCCTTGCTGCACCCGAACTGAGCCTCTCTTGCGCTGACCGAAGGCAGTCGGCGTGAGGGAGGCTCCGTACCGAGGCAGCACGGGAATTGGAGGGAGGGAGGGTGGGAGGCAGGGGGCGGGACCAGTGGTGTCATTCAAATGATTTAGGAACAGGAACTCACTTTTGATTGGCACTTGTCGGGAACCCGGAACCAGCCACGGAGCCCGTTAGGATCCGGAACGCCCGTTCTGGTCCGTTCCCCCTGAATGACATCACTGGGCGGGACATGGGCTGGCTTGGGAGGTGGTCATACGGCCACTTCCTCAGCCCGTTTGTGAGGCCGCGCAATCCTGATTTGGGCCGCGCGGTCTCCTCGGATCTGCGCCCGCCCTTTAGCGCATGCTCCCTTGCCGTGGGGAGGCTCCAGCCTCACCTATACTGCACTAGGATTTGGCGTTGGCCGGCCTGCCTCGCCATTCCAGCGCAGTCCAGGATTGTGCCCTTAGTGGCTTTAGCACATCCCTAGAGTTTGCAACTGAGCCTAGTACCTGTGGCTCAGATCATCAGCTTCTTCTTGCCAAATTCAGGCTTAAACTGAAAAAAGTAGGGAAAACCGCTAGGCCCTCCACGTATGACCTAAATCAGATCCCCTACGAATATACAGTGGAGGTGACAAATAGATTTAGGGGCTTAGATTTGGTAGACAGAGTGCCTGAAGAACTTTGGATGGAGGTCTGTAACATTGTACAGGAGGCAGCAACTAAAACCATCCCAAAGAGGAAGAAATGCAAGAAGGCAAAGTGGCTGTCTGACGAGGCTTTACAAATAGCTGAGGAAAGGAGAGAAGCCAAAAGCAAGGGAGAAAGGAAAAGATATACCCAACTGAATGCAGATTTCCAGAGAACAGCAAGGAGAGATAGGAAGGCCTTTCTAAATGAGCAATGCAAAGAAATAGAGGAAAACAACAGAATGGGGAGGACTAGAGATCTTTTCAAGAAAATTGGAGATGTCAAAGGACAATTTCATGCTAAGGTAGGCACAATAAAGGACAAAAATGGCAAGGACCTAACAGAAGCAGATGAGATTCAGAAGAGGTGGCAAGAATACACAGAGGAACTCTATAAGGCCGATCTCAATGTTCCTGATAACCACAGTGGTACAGTCACTGAGCTCGAACCTGACATCCTGGAGAGTGAAGTCAAGTGGGCTTTAGAAAGCCTCACTAACAACAAAGCTAGTGGAGGTGACAGCATTCCAGCGGAATTACTCAAAATCTTAAAAGATGATGCTGTCCAAGTGCTGCTCTCCATATGCCAGCAAATTTGGAAAACCCAACAGTGGCCACAAGACTGGAAAAGATCAGTTTACATTCCAATCCCAAAGAAGGGCAATGCCAAAGATTGCTCGAATTACCGCACCATTGCACTCATTTCACATGCTAGCAAGGTCATGCTCAAAATCCTACAAGCTCGGCTTCAGCAGTATGGGAATCGAGAACTACCAGATGTACAAGCTGGTTTCCGAAGAGGCAGAGGAACTAGAGATCAAATTGCCAACCTTCGCTGGATCATGGAGAAAGCAAGAGAGTTCCAGAAAAACATCTACCTCTGCTTCATTGACTATGCTAAAGCCTTTGATTGTGTGGATCACAACAAACTGTGGCAAGTTCTTGAAGAGATGGGAGTTCCAGACCACCTGATCTGCCTTCTGAGAAACCTTTATGCGGGTCAGGAAGCAACAGTTAGAACTGGACATGGAACAACCGACTGGTTTAAAATTGGGAAAGGAGTACGACAAGGCTGTATATTGTCACCCTGCTTATTTAACTTATACGCAGAGTACATCATGAGGAAGGCAGGGCTGGATGACTCACAAGCTGGAATCAAGATTGCTGGGAGAAACATCAACAACCTCAGATATGCAGACGATACCACTCTACTGGCAGAAAGTGAGGAAGACCTAAAGAACCTTTTGATGAGGGTGAAAGAGCAAAGTGCCAAAATTGGTTTGAAGCTCAACATTAAAAAGACTAAGATCATGGCAACCACTCCCATCACTTCCTGGCAAATAGAAGGGGAAGAAATGGAAGCAGTGACAGACTTTATCTTCCTGGGGTCCAAGATCACCGCAGATGGTGACTGCAGCCATGAAATTAAAAGACGTTTACTTCTTGGGAAGAAAGCTATGGTGAACCTAGACAACTTCATAAAAAGCCGAGACATCACCCTGCCAACAAAGGTTCGCATAGTCAAAGTGATGGTTTTCCCAGTAGCCATGTATGGCTGTGAGAGCTGGACCATAAGAAAGGCAGAGCGTCGAAGAATCGATGCTTTTGAATTATGGTGTTGGAGAAGACTCTTGAGAGTCCCCTGGACTGCAAAGAGATCCAATCGGTCAATTCTCCAGGAAGTCAAGCCTGATTGCTCCCTGGAAAGACAAATGCTGAAGCTGAAGCTCCAATACTTTGGCCACCTGATGAGAAGAGAGGACTCTTTAGAAAAGACCCTCATGCTGGGAAAGATTGAAGGCAAAAGGAGAAGGGGGCGACAGAGGATGAGATGGTTAGATAGTGTCACCAAAGCAATGAATATGAAATTGGGTGAACTCAGGAAGCTAGTGGAGGACAGGGAGGCCTGGCGTGCTGTGGTCCATGGGGTCGCAAAGAGTTGGACACGACTTAGCGACTGAACAACAACAACAGAGTTTGCAACTATCCAACCACCTGGGCATAGGAATAGTAAGAACAGAAAAATGTTTTCACTGGCTCAAACTCAAGTTCCACCTCAACCCAGCATCTGCTTCCAGCAGTGGCCCAAGTGCAAAGCCTACAAGCAGGACTTGAAAGCAATAGCCTTCTTTTGCTATTTCTCACAGAAACTGGTATTGAATTATGTGGTGTGTGTGTGTGTGTGTGTGTTTTTCATACTACAGGAAAGCAGTTCCTACACCAGGGTGTGGTGGTGGTGGTGGTGGGGTCACCAGGGAGGGCTGAAGTAGAACAATTTCATGCTACTTATTAAAGTTGTTACCAAGTCCATGAACTGGAACAAAGGAGCCCCAGTGAGAGCCTATTACTCACAGGGCAGCCGGCAGAATTACAAATAGGAAGAGACTGCCATTAGAAAGCTGGCATCAGGAGAAATACATCATTCTGTTGCAAAATATGATGCCTCTTGCATCTCTCACCCCTGCCTGACAAAAGGAGCTCATTTAACTTCCTTTGAAATTAGCAAGTATTGCAACTGCACAAAAACCCACACAAGGCCGGGTTAACAAATACGTGGTACTTTGCAATGAAGGGCCAGGCTCGTGACGTACAGAACCTCCAGCAACTTTTTGTCAGGCTCTGTGAATCTGTAATCACACGCACACAATGGCAACGACAGAAGCTAAATCATTTGTTTGCTTCTTTGCAAAACAATATGAAATAATGAGCTATAATCTGGTCTGTTTCAGGGCAGATGGGAAGTCAGGCCAAAAGATCCCTTTTTTTTTTCCCCCGCCGTTTGATTGACTTGTTGAGGAAAATTGGGCCAGAAGCTGCTGAGTCTACAGCTATCAAAAGTCTTTGGTACAATCCTTGAACTTGCGCAGAAAACAAGCACACTTTTCACCTAACTTTTCCCCAAGAGGCGTCCAATAGAAGCAGGAAAATGGAGAGGAGTTGAATTTTTACATATCATTAGCCCATGATAGAGCTCCGTCAATATTCAGCACTTACAGGTGAGCTCTTGCATAATGGATCATGAGCTCCGCATGGTTTTCTGTATACCACCCCGCCAACAGGCTGCACTAAGATCATTCAGACAGGTGCATTGGTCTCTAATGAATGGGCACGTCTTCTGGCAGGACGTGCTTGTTTGGATTTGTCTCTCTCTGCAGAGTACCATTAGAGTCTCCAGGCCTCTGGATTGGCCAAACCTGGTATAAATACGAGGAACCGGGATTCCTCCTCATCTGCTCAGCAAGCACTGACTGTGAGCGCAATCCTAACCTGGAGTTAGGCAGGCACAGTTAGGCCAGCAAAGTTTACCAGCACAAAGGCCACCGTAAAATGTGTTTGGACCACTCTCGGAGTCAGGGAGGATGGTGCACATCTGTGTGCTGGCCTCTCTGACTCCGAGAGTGGTCCAAACGTATTCTACAGTAACCCTTGTGCCAGTCAAACTTTGCTGGCCTAACTGTGAGGGCCTAACTCCAGGTTAGGCTTGCGTCCTCAGACTCAGAGAGGATGGTGCACATCTGTGTGCTGGCCTCTCTGATTCTGAGAGTGGTCCGAACATACTTTATGGTGTCCCTTGTGCCAGCCACACGTTGGCCTAACTGCATTGGCCAGGTTAGGATTGCGCCCTGTGCCTCCTAACATGCTACACTCCAGGTCATTTGGCCTCCAGATCCTGCAGCGGCCCTGGACTGAACCACAGCAGGATCTTGGACTGCTTTCAGACACTGGTGCCCATGGCATTCACCTGGCACTGGCTGATAAAACACTCACCAAAGAAATTGTCACCCTATAGGCTAGTTGCTTCAGTCAAGCTACAAACACAATATGGCTCTCCATACAGAAGGACATTCAGGTTGTGTGTATACCTTCTCCTGTGCTATTCACAGTATTACACCAGTCACCACTAATGATGGAGCAAACTCATCTGGCCAGCTTTGGCACTGTGCTTGGAGAACCAAGTTATTCTCCCCAAAATTTGAAAAAAAAAAAGATTTATTTCAAACCAAAACAAAACCAATTATACCTCTGATGATGCCTTCGACACATAATGCTCACATCATCTGAGTGTCCAAACCTTCACCCTAGCATAGAATGGAAGGAGGGTGGGTGATACCTGCCTTCTTGAGTCTGTGGTTTGCAGGTGCAACTGCAGAATACCAGACTCCAGGCAGAGCAGACAGACTTTCTTGCCTTCCTCTAACTCCCTCCACCAGCAGAGCAGTAAAGAAGGTAGCATCTTCGCCTGCCACAATCCTAATTATGTCCATTCAGAGGTAAGCCCCACTGAGTTCAATAGAACTTACTCCCAGGCAAGTGTGTACAGAAGTGCAGCCTGAATGGGTAAGAGAGAAGCAAGCTTGGTGGACTGTGTGTTTGAGGTGAGCATTATGCGTCACCAAGGCTGCAACCCTGTAACTGGGTGAGCTGCAACACACTCACCTAGGGGTGAGTCCCCCTGAACTGTAAGGGGCTTACTTCTGTGCAGTCATGCATAGGATTGTGCTGCAGGAGCCCTACTTGCATAGGATTGTGGGCAGAAGATTTAGCCGAGAGGGTTAATGCCTCCGTTTGCCCGAAGATAACAACTAAAGATCTCAAGGTCGTGAGCTCGAGACTCCCGGAAATCTGTGTGAGCGGCAGACCTTGCAAACTGCGGCTGATTAAAAGCTGAGTTTCAGATGCCCGTGGGAGGAGTGTGCTGAACGCAGCTGCGTCTCTGGTGAGAGCAGGGAAGCCGTTTATCAGCCAGCAGACGACAGACGGGTGGCTAAAGAAAGAAGGCTAAATCCAGAAAGAAAGATCTGTTTGAGTGTGGTTCTTGAAAGATAGAACATTCTGTAAATTGTAAAAACCTTCGGATTTGTGAAAAAGTCTGCCTATGTAAACCGCCTTGAGTTGTAATCATTAGAGAAATCTAGTGACTTTAAGAAAGGCGGTATATAAATACATGTATTATTATTATTATTATTATTATTATTATTATTATTATTATTATTATTATTACTTCTGAAATATGAAATGTGAAACCCAATGATATCAGTAATTGCCATGTAAATAGTAGTAACTCCTAGGTAGTTACCAAGTAACTACCAAGTATTTATGCATTTATTTATTTGAAGAAATTTATACCTGCCTTTCCCATGCCAAAGCAAATGCCTGAAGTGGCTTACATGGGCAGGCTAGTCTAAACCACCATTTTTAAAAGGAGTTCTTACAAATATACAGTATTCTGTGATTCACCGATCCTCAGTCCCAGATGTAGCCTTTGCAGTGTGGTTCCCTCCTCTGGCTGCATTCCATCGAGCCTCAACTGGCAATCGTAAATCCAGCCTGGACAGGTGCTCAAAGTTGGATGCTGTTCTTTGGCCAGCTGGCCTTCTCACGCATGCCCACACTGGCTAATTAGCTCCACAGCGACTCCATTCAGCCACAACCGGTACTGCAGCTTGTCACAGCCTTCAGCTTCTGTCTCCCGTCCAGAAATAGACCGCAGATTCTCCTGCTTAGCTTCACAGTGCAATCCCATGGAATGGGCAGTGTCGATGCAACAGGGTTGTGTCGACGGTGCGCACTCAGTGCCGACAGGGGGGTGCCAATTGGCACTCCCCTGTCAGCGCTAAGGCAATGGGACCGTCATGGCACCATGACGGGACGGCTCTGGGACAGGCAGGAAGAGGGCAGTATGTGGGCAGGTCTGGGATTCAGCCATAAGGCCGAATCCTATACCCATTTGGGAGGCCACACAGCCCCAATCGGGCCATGCGGTCTCCTCAGATCTGCATCTGCTATTTAGCAGGTGCAGATCTGAGGAGCGCATAGGGGAGACTGGAGCCTCCCCTACAATAAGGGAACAAACATTCCCTTGTTGCAGGGAGACTCCAGCCTCCCCAACCCAGCGTCAGATAAGGCGCTGGCTGGCTGGCCTTGCCATGCCGGCGCTGGGTAGGATTGCGCCCTCAGGCAGTATTGGCAGCTCAACCATCAGTCCACACTTCCTGTACCTTCCCTGTAACTGCCAACTAAAAGCAGGCTGGAATATTCCAGAGAACCAGAATGCAAGAGAGTAACAACACACTGACTTTACAATCAAAAAAATGCAACTAGTGCTCCTCTCATGATTATTTTTGGTTCGTGAAGGCTCTCAGATCGCAATCCTAAACTGGAGTTAGGCTGGCATAAGCGAAGCCTGCAAAGTTTGGCCGGCACAAGGGCCAGCATAAAGCGTGTTTGGACCGCTCTCCGAGTCAGGGAGGATGGCTCACGACAGTGTGCTGGCCTCTCTGACTCTGACAGTGGGCCAAACATACTTTATTGTGTCTCTTGTGCCGGCCAAACTTTGCAGGCTTCGCTTATGCCGTCCTAACGCAGTTTAGGATTGCGCCCTCAAAATGTTTGAGATTGCGAGTTTTGTGGTATACGTAGAAGGAGGAGGAGGAGGATGCTACACGTGATACACAGGCCTGTTTGTTCAGCTGAACTCTCAGGCACAACCTGCGAACATCACTGGCAATAACTCTCCTTTCACAAGCAGGCCTTTAGCACAGCAAATACCACTCATTAGGCGGGTAAGGCAGACATAGTGGAGCCCCATCCTTAATCAATTTCTGCTGTTGATGCTTGAGGTTCATGTTCCAAGGCTTTAAAATGTGGCGTCTGGATGAGCTCATCAGTGGTTCATTATTAGCATTGCTTTGTAGGATGCTATTTGAGGAGCTATTAAAAGTGGATGGGTTCAGCTATGATTGCTCATGCTGTTTTATCTCCTTCCTTTGTTTGCACAAGTGTCAAATTAAAGATACACTAATTGTTGCAACTTTCTCTAGCTCTGCATTCCCAAACTTTTATTTATTCATTCACTGATTCATCTATTCAATTTGTATTCTGCTTAAGAAGGCTTCCGGCGGGATGTTTTGTTTTAAGAAAAATTTTCAATACGAGTATGTGAGGACAATCTGTGACAATAGCAGCCCAAGTGAATCTTCAGTTTGCACCAGGTCATGGTCAATTTACACATGGCCTATAAAGTTAGTGGAATGGCATAAGAGCATGGCGAACACCATAAAGGTCTCTGCAGGCAACATGCTATCTAACAAAAATATTCAGGATTGTACAATAACTTTCCCAATAATACAGGCCAGAAAGGCAGAAAATTTTTTCTTCTTCAACATGTTATGGTGGTTATATATGAAATCGGGGTGCTGATTCCAAAAATGGCATCAAGTCTTGCCCAATCGCATTTCATTTTGGAGATATGGACATGCTTGTTAATTAATGGTTCAAGAAGCTTCCTGCTTAAACCATTCACTAACAAGCCTGCACCGTATCTCTGAAAGGAGATGCGATCGGGCAAAACTGATGCCGTTTTTGGAATCAGCACCTCAAACATACTCAGGAATAGGTCTAATTTTTAAAATAGCAAAATGTGTGTTTGGCTGTGTAATTATTTCAGAGCGCAATCCTAGCCTGGAGTTAGGCCAGCACAGTTTGGCAGGTACAAGGGACACCGTAAAGTATGTTTAGACCACTCCCCGAGTCAGAGAGGCCAGCACACAGATGTGTGCCATCCTCCTTGACTCCAAGTGTGGCCCACACGTGCTTTACGGTGGCCCTTGTGACAGCCAAGCTTTGCTGGCCTACCTGTGCTGGCCTCACTCCAGGTTAGGATTGCGCCCTCGTTTGGATGACTTTAAAAAAATGAAGTTCATTTAAATTGCTTTGGAACTCAATGGCCAGCACTTCTCAAAACACAAAGGAGGGTGCTCTTAAGGCTCAAAACAACTGTTGGGCTTTGACAGCATGATCCTAACTTCATGGGATCTATGATCCTAAGCCTTGTTAAATGCCCTGTTGCAGGGAAAATTCATGACATAAAATTAACTACGTTACTGTTGTTTCCCAGCACAGGGTCCTATTCACTTGCCAAATCTGATAGTAAAGCTTGATCAACACTATTAGCCCAGAGGCGTAAAATGTATTTACAAAACCGAATAAAACATTGCCTCAATTTACAAAAAAAAATAAAGACTGACAGCCCCATCCTAAGCTGCGCTGCAGCAGCACAGCTTGGGAGGCCACTGGAGCCTCCCCAATGTGCTCCTTGGATCTGTGCCCATGGTTTCGTGAGCGCAGGTCCAAGGAAGCCACGCGGCCCAAATTGGGGCCGTGCAGGCTGGGGATGAGGCTTTGGATGTGGCCACATCCCAGACTCGCACCCCTCCCCAGGCTGCCCACCCCACCCAGATCCACCCACCCCTTGCCCAAAATTGCCCTCTGCTAGCGTCCAAACCACTGCTAGCCACTGCTAGCCAAACCACTGCTAGCCAAACCACTGCTAGCGTCCAAACCACTGCTACACCCAAAACCACTGCTAGCGTCCGCCTGGGAGCTGTAGTGTCAACGAGGGGGTGCCAGTCGGTGCCAGTCGGCACTAATGACGTAGCACCGACACAACCACATTGCGTCGGTGCTACGCCATCTACTGGATTGCGTCCTGAGCCTTTACTAGTGTAAAACTATTGAATCTACAGTGTTCAGGGCCGGCTTTAAGCCAATGTGATCCATGTTCAGGGGGCCCCGCACTAGCAGGGTGAGCCTATTGCCTACGGCTGCAGCTGGGACCTCTATGGGCTGTAAGTCAGTGGGGCGAGCAGAGCAGCTTGACCCTGGTCTCTCCCACCTGCCTCTGCCTCTGAACAGCCCAAAATGGGCCACCTGGAAGCAGTTGGCGGTGATGTTATGCTATCGCCACCAACTACTTCCACATGCCATCCTTTGCACAAACAGCGCTCTTGGTGGTGATTGGGGGCCCTGCAGGGAGGGTTGGGGGCCCCGCAGAAATGCCCCACATTGGGCCCCGCTGCTGCTAGAGCCGCCCCTGACAGTGTTGTCGTCTTGGCATATGCTTCCTGCCATGCCTCTGGCTTCAGCTGAGACCTCTTTCCCTTTCCTTCAAAGTTTCCTCTCCTCGCTAGGGCTAGGATGAAGATAACTCACTATAGACTGCTCTTTTTCTTTTGAAAAGGGTTTCTCAGTTATATGGGGAAATATATTCAGGCATTCTCCTTTCCCCCACAGCAGAAAAATTCACCTGGGATTCATCAAAGAATAGCTGATACTACACTGGAGGGGAAAAAAAATACACATATATTGGCCAAGTTATTTTTCCTGAACTGAGAACTAAAATTGTTGATTCATGCACAGATAGTAGAGTAAACGAAGTTCCAGCTTGAGAGAAAACAAGAGGATCCTGATTCTTTGCCTGGAGGGCAATTGTGCATTTTATGCTGACCAGCGATTGTGTCAAAGGACAGGCTTCGAAAAAGCAGCGAGGGAGCAAGTGCTCAGAGCAATCATCTGAAATGGAACATATTGTTTCCTTTGGTTACTGCAGGCCTTCTCTTTTCCTTTTTTTTTTAATTTCGAAAGACTAAGTGGAATTATAGAAAAGTGATTTTCCAGGCTTCTTAAATACATCGGCGCTGGCATGGAGTAACAACTGCAATAAGACTGAGCCTCTATTTTTATTCTGAGAGGGGGGGGGAAGCACCTATTTGTGAAAGGCACACTTTCTTTAGCTAGAAAGGCTTTTGTTTACTCTGGTTTCTGACTTGTTTACATGGTCAAGGCATAACTAGGGCAGAGCCTGAGGGGCACCTGCCCATGGCGCTCTACCAAATGGGGGCGCATGACTGCCTGCAGGCTCCGCCTTGATTATGGAGGAGGCGCTGGAGGCTTTGTGTGCCTCCTTCCTTCTACTGTGGATGCTCAGCCTCCAAGAAGAAGGAATGGGAGGCACGAGGGGGCCACAGAGAGAGTGCCTTCCTCTGGGGAGAACCTAAAGTGACTGCCTGTGCAGTTGCTTCTGGGTTCTCTCTGCAAGAGGGGGCACCGACAGCTTTGTGTGCCCTTCTCCTTCTCATCTAGTCCTCCAGCCTCCGTGGAGAAGGACCAGGGCAAGCAAAGTGCCCCCTCCTCCAGGGAGAACCCGGAAGTGACATCATGAGATCACATAATTAATGTCCCATTTCCATTACTGCATTTCCAAGAGCCCCATTTCCATTACTGCAGCTGCCTCCCTCCACACAAAAATGTTTGCAGCTTTTGCTTTCTCCGCTCCTTATTTTTTGGCTAGTGTGGCTATCATCATTTGGTGGCTGTAAGGACCTGGCCCAACACCTTCTTCCTCTGCTTCTCATCTCACTCTCTGGACTGAACAAGGAAGAGGAGAGGGAAGTGCACAGGAGAAGAGGATGGTGGGCTTGAGTGCCATGGTCTAGCCCAGTGGTTCCCAAATTCCTACAGGAGAGTTGAGAATCATGCAGGTAGTGGCGGGATTGGGGCAAAGGCAGCAATGCGATCCTTAGGATTGCGCTGCTGCCCTGGACGAAGGGGCTGTTTTTACACTTACCCCTTAAAGCTCTGGCCGCTGGGGTGGGTGGGGAGGCATGGGGACACCCCTTCAGGGCACCCCAAGTCTCATAATGCTATTGCAACCCAATTCTAGTTTCTGATCGCATTGCTGCAGTGATTTTATTTGTGGATGCTTTACTGAATGCTTTATTGTGTGTTTTATTCTTGAACGTTGATTTTGGGCTTTTAAGCAAAAAATAATTTTAAAACAGTAGGAAGCGTACAATGTCGGGTATCATTTGAAGAGGCAAGGATGAGCGTCAACAAGAGCTGGCAAAACACGCAGGCGAGAATGCTACAGTACCTGATCTAATGCACTCAAGGGGCACATTTGCATAGACAGCCCAGAAGAAAACGGGTGATTATGAGTCGACTGAGTTCAGGAGAACAGATCTTCATCAAAGGCCGCAAGTGGGATGCAAACCATGCCTCCCACAGATTCCTCCATGGTTGGACTGATTCACATCCATACCAACGAGCCCAATCTTAGGGGCTCTTAGCGCCGGCAGAACTAGCATTCCACAAGCTCAAGCTGCCTTGTGGCAGTCATGAAATGCTTCTGGCAGGGCATGCACTTGCTTGCTGTTGAGGTACCAGTGGGAGGGCCGGTGCTTTTTGCTTGTGCCAGAGCAGCCACCCCAGTGGTGTCTTCCTACCGGTACGCTGGGCGGAACATCCGGGTGATCGGCAGCCCGCCCGTCGCGTACCGCAGCATTACGCCGTTTGCGTAACCAATTACGCCACTTACGTACATTACGCAAATGGCGTAACGCTGTGGTACGCGACAGGGGGCTGCCAATCACCCGGATGTCCCGCCCAGTGTACCGGTAGGATGACACCACTGAGCCACCCCTACCTGCCAATGCAGGTGAGGCTGCAGGAAAGGTGGGATGAGGTAGGAGGATGGTGAGACAGAGACGGGGTATCTGGAAATGGAGGAGGGAAGCAGAAGGAGGAGGATGAAGGGGTTCATGAGTTTTGCAGGATTTTGGGGTGTTAACTGCTTCTTCCTCCCTCGCCACTACCGTGCTTTCACTGGGACTGGCACCAGCTCCCCCTATAAGCTGCAGGACCAAGCAGCTGGCATTGAATGAAGCCCCCCTCCCTGCAACTTCTCTCTTGGTGACCCAGAGCCCGGCAGTGATGAAGTCATCACCAAGCACTCAGGAGCCACCACTGTCCAGCCAGCATAGGGCTCCACACACTCCCAGACCGTGGGGTAGCTTCCTATGGGGCGGGAGCGCAGTGCCCCAGGTGCCATCCTCAGAGGGGTGTCACCACAGAACCCCAGGTTTCAAAAATGGCGAGTTTATGTAACACCACTGTCATGCTGCATACTGTTGGATGTGGAATTTCATCTGGAATTCAATGGAAAAAACTGGAGTGCAATTGCATCCATTCTAGCAAAAGTTATGGCCCAAAAAATTAAAAACCAAAAATAAAGCTTCTTTTGTAAAAAAAAAAATGCGGTTTTTAAAAAGAAGGGACGTGGTGGCGCAGAGAGTTAATCCGCTGTCGCTGGGCTTTCAACCGCAAGGTTGGGAGTTTGAGACTGCGTGATGGAGTGAGCTCCCGTTGCTTGTCCCAGCTCCTGCCAACCTAGCAGTTTGAAAGCACCTAAAATGCAAGTAGATAAATAGGGACCACTTCCGTGGGAAGGGAACGGCGTTGCGTGCGCTACGGCGTAGAGTCATGCTGGCCACATGATCGGACAAAAACGCCGGCTCTACAGGCTTTGAAACGGAGATGAGCACCGTCCCCTACAGTCGGTCACGACTAGACCATTCAGTTGTGGGGAAACCTTTACTTTTTTACCATCATGCTGTATAGTGGTGGATGCAGAATTTCACCCAGAATTCAATGGAAAAAAAAATCTTTATATCTTTATTCTAGCTATGGCCAAAGAACAAAACCCAAAATACAAGTGTCTTGTGCAGGGGTATCAAACATATAGCCTCTGGGTCTGCATGATGAGTCCATGAATTTTGTCGGGGGTGCGTGTCAAAAATTTAGGGGCCCAGGTGCAAAATGATCTAGCTACGGCACTGCTCCCAGGAATGATGAGAAGAAACATTGTCTGAGACTCTCGTGTGTAATAATGATGGGATCAGGGCCCACTCCTGTCCAGCACTGACGCAGCCGTGCCAATGAGGCCTGTTCTGCATCCTGTGATGGTGGGGGCAGCCACAGAGGCCTTTCCAAGGTAAGGGAACAGTGGTGGGAGTTGGATAGGATTGGCTCCTCAGTCTGCTTGCCATATTTCAGGAAAAAAAGCTGATCACGCCATCCTCTTACTCAGAAGTAAGCCTGATTGAATAAAGACGGCCCTGGTGGTCTGCATATCCTGACTGGCTGCCTTCTTCTCCGGAGGAATCATTATCATTATGGATTAACACCAAGCTGCTCGTACGGAAAATCCAATACAAGGATAGATACATTGTTCTAGCAAATTAGATTTAAATTCAAATTTAATAGTCTTCTTGGAGTTCCAAGGTAAGATGAGAATGTTGGACCAAAAAACACACCCCTAAATATTTAAGCATAACACTTATTTTGGCGCATCCACGTTTGTTTGTTTCCCCCCTGTCTGCACAGCTACTGGGTAACTCATTTAGATTTTCCATTTCTTCCTAGCTATAGAATGAATATATGTGTGCAGAGGCGGAGGAAGGGTGTAGCCCAGGTGGCGCGAGCCATGGGAGCCGGCAGCAGCAGGATGGCGGGGCGCCATTGCGTGGAGTCCGCGGACTAACCGGCGTGCTGTCTGGCTCACCCACCCGCCCTGGCGTCCGTTCCACTCCAAAATGAAGCGATTCCGGGCACAGGGAGGTGTGGATGGGCGACACACGGGGGCGGGGCGACATGCTGGGGGAGCCGTTTTGTTGCCCTACCATGGGCGCACTCGGGGCTCCGTTCATCCCTGTATGTGTGGAGCAGGTTTCATTTCCGCCCCAGGAGTGCTTTAAAGTAAGTTTGAGTGATTTTATTTTTCTGTATTCTGGCTTCCATATATATTGTTTCTAAATCAAGGGGGAAGGAGAATTTTCATTTTCTTTATGTATGCTTTCCCTTCATCCGCATGACTTGTAATATCATGCCCTATTTTCCTTATTCAGTGAAGCTCTTCCTTTTGCCAGCATACCCCCGATAAGCACAAGAGAGATAGGACCGCAGAGCAGGAGCAGGCACCTGAAAACCTGAACAGGTAATACAATGCAGGAATAGAGCAGTTTTCCGGGACTGCACTGGTCCAAAGTCCTTTCCCTCTTCTCCACAACACCAACTCTTCCCTGCACTGCTGATTGGTTAGAGAATGGGGAGGTCATCTGCAGAGGCGTTTCTACAGGGATGGCAAAACTCTAAGTTTTGCAGGAAGCCTTACCCTGTCATGTAAATCCCGCCTCTCCCTTGCTCAGTGGTGTCATCTAAATGATTTAAGAACAGGTACTCACTTTTGATTGGCACGTGTCGGGACCCGCCCACCGGAAGTGATGTCATAAGCCAGAAGTGATGTCGTGGCAGGAAGTGACATGAAAAAAGCCCTTTTTGAGGCCTCAGATGATTTTAAACTGACCCAACAGTTGCAACAGTATTCCACAGCACCCCCAGAATATGTTAAGGAGGCCTGGCATCATGTTAAAACCCCAGAGCAACTCATTTTTCAATGGCAAGGAAAGGAAAGGCTCCGCTTGCTGCCTGCCTGCCTGCCTGGCTCTGAGAACATGCAGGCAACTCAAACATGCAGGAAATTCAAACGTTGCAGAGGGTGGAGTCGACGAGTGGGCGGGCGAATGGGCGGGGCCAGCTGTAATCCTAGAAACCAGTACTCGCGTACCCCCGCGTACCCCCTGCATGACATCACTGCCCTTGCTGCTGTAGCCAGTAAGCAACGCCAAGCTGTTGCTGTTCCCTGTGAGGATTGGCTAAAACGGTGCAGGAGAGGAGTGATTTCCACTGCAAGGTAAGGCTTCTTGCAAAACTTAGAGCTTTGCCATCCCTGTAGAAACGCCACTGGTCACCTGTCAGAAAGCAATGTCGAGCCCTCCACTCAACCAATGGACAACTGCTCCTTCTTAGGTGCTCCAGCATCCTAAGCTACAGTATGTGTTGTGGGACCGAAGAGAAAAGGAATCTTCCTGAAAAGAACAAAAGCTACAAACCGTGCTGTGGAATGTCATGGTTAACTGGCTGCCAAACTTCGCAAGTCCTGCACACTTTTCTTTCTGGTTGTTTACACTACTCACAAAAGGAACGCCTGGTCCTTTGACGGCTCGACAAAGGGATTTTGTTTTCTTTGTGCAACAAGGCTGGCCATGGCCAGGAGGTGTGCATGGAGAGAAAGCTTTGAGGTCCACGTCATGTGGGGTTACTGAAATAATTCACCTAGATTCTCTTTAATAAACATGTCAACTGGATAATCAAGGCTCTCACTTGAGGTGAGAGCTCAGAATTATTTTATTTATTTATTTATTATTAGATTTGTACCCCGCCTTATTGTGCCCGAAGGCACCCAAGGCGGCATTACAATATAGCTATAAAAACAATATAACAATTCACAATTAAAAACAATTAAAACAGAATTAAACAATACAATCAAAAATTAAGAACACAATTAAAAACAAATTTAAAAACAATATAATTTGTAATTTAAAAAACAATTTGTGTTTTTATTTCATTGAAAGGATCATGGGCAGAAGGGGAGGCCCCAAGTTACTCAGCTGCCAGATACTCTGCTTTCAGAACAGTAAAATACTTCTGAAGAAGCAACGGAAGGAGCACTCTTTGACTAACCGTGGGAGTTTGGCTTCAGCCAGTTATGACTCTAAATCTCACAACTGAACCACAAAACAGCGCAATGTAAAACACAACATAGAATGCTAAAAAAAAAAACCCTGGTGGGTCAAGTCAAAGGGACACTTACAGCGCAATCCAACGGACTGCGCAGCACCAACGCAACATTGTTCTATCGGCACTACGTCATTAGCCCCGACGCGGGGACACCGAGGAGCACCACCGCATCAGCGCTACGACTCCCAGACTGGTGCTTGCTCTACCAGTTATGGTTTGCATGTAAATGGGGTTCAGTAGGGTGGTTCACTTAGCAATGTATGGCTGTGAGAGCTGGACCATAACGAAGGAGGAACAACGAAGAATAGATGCTTTTAATTATGGTGTTGGAGAAGACTCGAGAGTCCCCTGGACTGCAAGGAGATGCAATCGGTCAATCCTCCAGGAAGTCAAGCCTGATTGCTCCCTGGAAGGACAAATCCTGAAGCTGAAGCTCAAGTACTTTGGCCACCTCATGAGAAAGGAGGACTCTTTAGAAAAGACCCTCATACTGGGAAAGATTGAAGGCCAAAGGAGAAGGGGGCGGCAGAGGATGAGATGGTTAGATAGTGTCACCGAAGCGATGAATATGAAATTGGGCGAACTCCAGAAGCTACTGGAGGACAGGGAGGCCTGGAGTGCTGTGGTCCATGGGGTCGTGAAGAGTTGGACACGACTTAGCAACTGAACAACAACAACAAGGGTGGTACACTAAGCCTTACTTTGTATTTTATTTCTCTACATTTTTCATTTCAGGAAGTTTTGGTTTGGGGAGTGGCCTGGCTCCCTCGCTCTGTGGCTCAACTGACATAGATACTTAACTCCCCTGCTTGTTTCTTATTTATCTGGATGTTCTGTGATGCTTTATAAACTGGGCTTTCAGCTGGGTCTGACAATAAATGTCCTTCCTTGCAGGCCCCCATTTAAACCTCAGTTACATCACAATTGTGTGGCTGTCTATTGAGAAGTATGCTCTGCTGAGTTCAAATAGATATGTTTGTATAGGATTGCAGCCATAGTTAATTGAATCATTGATATTTAAAGCAAAAATCAAAGCAGTTGACCCCCTCCAAACACATATCGTTCACATAGGCACTGACATTAAACAGGCACTAGAGGAGGAAGAAGAACACGATATCTAGAGCACTCATTCCCAAACTGTGGGTCAGGACCCACCAGTGGGTCACAAGCCAATTTCAGGTGGATCGCAAAGCACTAGAGCAGCCATATTGGCAATATGGGACGATGGGATGCTAGAAAGGGGGAAGGCTGTGTGCTTGGTTTGCTTGTGACAACATAGGCTTTTTCCTTTCTGATTCACTTTGCTAAATGGTTGAGGAATAATCCAATTTATTGCTGCATTTTAAGGAAAGCAGCAGGCTCTGGCATCACAGTGACAGCATTTCAGGCCATGACACCTCTTCCAGTGGGTCCTCGACAGATTGTCATTCTAAAAAGTGGGTCCCGGTGCTAAAACGTTTGAGAACCACTAATCTAGATCCAATACTCAATAGGAAAAAAAACAAAATAAAATAAGAAACTCACAAGTATTCAGAAGAGGCCCGAAACAGAGCTTCCTTGAAGAGACATTAACATCCTGATTAATTAAGTACGTCAGATTATGTTTTCAGGATACTTTCCTGGCAAATATTGTTACTAATATCGTGTTGCACAAATACATTAATATCACATTAAAACAAGGAGATTATCGCTGTTAACAAGCTGTGTTCCAGGCGGCAAGCAGCTCAACAGCACTGTCACAAAACAAGCATTAGTGTGTCCTGAAAACTAGTGAATGGAATTAGTTTTCCACTTTGCATATATGATTACTGACATTCTCTAATAAAAGCCTTAATTGATAAACAAGAGCCGGGAACGTGACCACCCGTCCCATCATCATCTTTCCCTCACCTGCTTCCCCGTTATTGCGGCTGGTAATGAAAAGGCACTGCTCAGTTCCGTTTCCAAATATCTAAACACAGGATAATGAATGTGATGACAATCTGAGAAGAGGGCCACAGGACGCCATGCTCGTAATGGCTTTTATTTGAATGCCAACAAGAACAAGCCATTAGCGTCTGGGACACCGAAGATGCTCACGGCATGATTATGAGAATATTGTGGTTCAGCTGAATTACGCTGAGCCACTGCTCCTTTTAGTTCAGGCGCCGTTTATGCTTAATGGGCACGGAAGCAGCAGGGCTCTGTTCCTCCGAACCAAACAGGTACTTGAGAAAGTTCTAAACCGTGCTAAGATAATACACTCTCGTCACCTTAAGTCATTGAAGAAGATCACTGCCAGTTGCACTTTCACTATGATGTCCATGGAGGAGTCCCTTCATACTACCCGGACTGGGGAGGGAGCCGTGGTGTCATCCTGGCGGAACGGCCCGGTACACCGTTCTGCCAGTTCCGCGGATGGGCCCGGGCCGCGCCACCTCTCCCGAGGACGGGCGAGGTGGGCCCGCCCTCCCTCCCACGCGTCCGAATCGCTCTGAAATGGAGCTAACTGAGGCACAGTGAGGCGTGGCTGCCCTCTGCCATAGAGGCGGAGGGCTGCCAATCATCCAGGCGTTCCGGTTCCTGGTGCGCCCGGATGATGTCTCTGGGAGGGAGGGACAGGTGTTTGGTAGGTTTCATGATTTACACTTGTGTTTAATTAAGTCAAAACCCAACCTCATTCTGGTGTCTTCCTTGTGTAGGGTGCAAGGGTAATAGGCCACCTTAAAATACCAGATACAGGGGAGTGGCAGTGAGATACAAGTATCTGGTTGCCTTGCATGCTCCCTGAGGGCCACTGTGTGATACAGGAAGCTGGACTAGATGGCCCTTCGGCCTGATCCAGCAAGGCTTTTCTTTTGTTCTTATAATGAAGAGAAACAAAAATACGGATACAGCTGGACCACATCTCACCTGACAGTTTCATTATGGGAACGTTGCATAAAGCCAAAGTCACATATAGTCAAAAAGCCCTTAAATCCAATTAATAGGTGCTGTCTCTTTAAGAAATAAAAGGACAGCAGGGCAATGCACTCCTAGAAGGCACACTGCGGTGGCACAACAGTGTTGTGGCACCGCAGCATGCCTAGCGGTGATGAGGGGGTGCCAAACGACACTGCGTCAGCGCTAAAGCAACATGACCGGCGATTCAGGCAGTGCTGGCCCCGTTGCACCCGCAGCTTCCCTCCCTCACATCGGCCGAAGCAGGTCTGCGCATTTCTGAATGGGGGGGGAAGGGGGTTCTGGGAGGGACATGGGCGGGGCAGGGCAGGCTGTGGGCGGGCCGGCAGGTGTGCCGGCCCAGGACAGAAGGCGGGTTCTGGATTCAGCAATAAGGCCAAATCCAAGGCCAAATCCCAAGGCTGCGCAGCCCCAATCCAGGCCACGCCACGCCATCACCTCGGCTCTGTTTAGCAGGCACAGAGCCAAGGAGAACATTGGGGAGATGTACCCTTGCTGCGGGGAGGCTCCAGCCTCTCCAATGCAGCATCGGATATGGCGCTGGCCGGCCAGCCTTGCCATTCCGGCACTGCGTTGGATTGCGCCCTGAGAGGCATGCGGAACTGAGGGAACTGCAGCTTCATTCTGCTGTTTGTTCTGGGACATAAACAGTGCCATTCTGAAAAGTGGGTCCCTGTTTAAAAAGTTTGAATACCACTGAAATAGCAAATTGCGGTGTTATGTGTTTTTATTGCATTTTGTACAAACAGTGCAATAAATAAGGGTGAATGGCTCTACAAAGGCAAGCGATTACTGGCGCACGCACCCCAGCTTGAAATAACCTGCTCAAAAATTCATGAGCTGCACTCTGGTTGTTGCTTGGAGCATCAAGAAACTGCCACTTACTACTTCCACACTCCATTACAGTTGCCCTGACATGCACTGTGAACACGTATGTTCATATTTTAAGGAAGCTTCTTCCTGTTTCTGTCCCTTCCTCCTCCTGATCCCTTACTGAAAACTATTTGTGGGTTCCTCTCAACTGTGTCAAAAGTAAGCACAAGTTATATTATTTTTGTGAAATTGATCTAAATTTGTGTCAAACTGTGTCAAAAATAAGCAAAAGCGATGTTATTTCGCATTTTGATCTAAATTTCTTTTTATGTAGCATTTTGAGTAGCAATTCTCATTATTTAGCGTTCTGTGTTGGTCACAGAAAAAAACACCCCCTAGCCTTATCCTTCCCTCTACACAAGTGAAAGAAGACCCTGCCACTCTTCCAAGGCACTCTGCACGTGCCCAAGGACTTGGACTTAATGACCTTGTAGCTCCCTTCCAACTCTATGATTCTGTGACTGTGGAGAGCATCAGGCTCCTTCTTCCTTCTGTAGCAGTTTTCAAAAGATTAGAAACTGTTAAAGTCTCTCCTGCTTTCTCTTTTTATAATATGTGATGCCAGAAGACTTAGGGCGGGCAGCAGCATGGATGGATTAACAGCAAGGACAAATAAGGGCTTGGCTTCTAAGGCAGTATTTTGTGGCTTTTGGCCATCTCCTCCATACTGTGCCCTGTCAGAGGATCCAAATGTTCTTATCCTCCATCTTTCACTCTCCCTCTAATAAGGCTGTTCTCTCATTCATTGTGCTTGCTTACGGTGTCATCCCCAGAGACTCACAATCAAGATCGAGCCATGGTGCATTCTGTACACTGGGCCCCGTAGCACAGAATCACACCTAGGCTTGGCTCACAGTATTCACCAAGTATAGAGCTCAACATAAGGACCACGAGAGGCATCAAATGGTCCTCTGATCTGGACTTCTGGAGCTGTCTAGAAACAGGATGGGAACATGCAATTCTATGACTGCCAAGTTCCAGTGGCATCTTTCCCTTCCCATTTGTTTCAGCCTGTAGCAAACCCACTATCTGCAAGGGGCAGAATTGCTACTTACCTTGTTATCTGCACCTCTGTCCTTGTTATCCGCTCTGCAGGGACCTTCCAAGAGCTGCAGGGACCTTCAGAATGGCACCTGTGACCAGCTCTGACCCATTTACAATGGTCAGCAGAAGCATCCACTGGCCAAGTTTAAGGGGTCCATGCTGGTCACAGGTGCCATTCTGAAGATCCCTGCAGCCTCTGGAAGGTCTCTGTAGCATCCAGAGGTCTTGTGGCACTTTGTGCTGCACTCCGTTGCCTTCCTCTGCTGGATCCTTCTGATGGCAGAGAAGGTACCCCTTACACCTAACCCCATTGATCCCATAGAACCAATGGTTCATGATCTGCAAATTCGCTATCTGCAAGGATTTCCAGAAACCTAACCCTAGCGGATAATGAGGACTGACTGTAATACCGTGGCTGCATTTGCTGACACTATATCACCTGCCTCGTATGCTTTTAAAATGTTTAAAATTAATGAGAACGAGAACTTGGCTTTCCGCCCTTTTCATTTGTTTCTAAAATCACAAAATCTGCGAAGAAATAAAACCATTTTCAAGCATCTCTATTGATGACTGACAATAGAATGTGCTAACTGACTCCACTGAAAAACACCAGACTTGATAGGAAATGAAGGGGAAAAATGGAACACCTGTCTTCAGCTCACGCTGCTCTGGAGTTGGCAAGTGATTGGCAGAGCAAGAAGGGAATTGCTTCCTGTTCTACTTCCTATTACACAAATATTTCCATATTTCCCTTAACTGAATTATCACCCCCAGCGGCACATGCATTTTATTGCTCATCACATTTCCTGAAATCATATGCAAAAAATATACCCTGGGTATGTCAACCATTCAAATACAGCCAACAGATAGAATGGTTGTTCAACAGGCTTTGGACCACAACAATTTGTCACAAAGTACTGTGTGAAATTGGAAAACTGGTTAAGATGGGCGAGCTCTGCTTAGGAATTCTGTTCCAACCCGACACTTAGAAAGGAAAGGAGGGAGAAACAGGCAGTAGAAAGGACAGCTGTGGAGATGGCGATGGTCCCACTCACCTGGTCCAATTAGATCATCTGGCTCATTTACAGGTTATAATTACAATGCTGAAGCCAGCTACACAACAGGGAGAAAGAACCTGAACAGAATTTTGGAAGATAACAAAAGTGGCCGTGCAGGAATATTCATATTTTCCAGAAAGGTTGTGCCAGGTGGAATGCAAGGGTGCCAAATGGGTCAAGTGGGAGAGACCTTTTCGGGCACTTGGCAGCAGTGCCAGAGCAGCCCCACACTTGTCACCCTACTGAATCACAGGGCCCAAGGCAGGTTGCAGAGAGTCTATGGGCGCAATCCTAACCTGGAGTTAGGCCGGCACAGTTAGGCCAGCAAGGTTTGGCTGGCACAAGGGCCACCATAAATGGCGTTTGGACCACTCTCGGAGTCAAGGGGGATGGCGCACGTCTGTGTGCTGGCCTCTCTGACTCTGAGAGCGGTCCAAACAGACTTTAGGGCAGTGGTTCTCAACCTTTTTTCCACCGGGACCCACTTTTTACTATAACAGCCTGTTGGGACCCCCAACCATAATTGGGAGCAAGTTGCATCGAACTCACTGACAGCGCAATTCTATGCATGTCTACTCAGAAGTAAGTCTCACTGTGTTCAATGCAGCTTACTCCCATGAAAGTGAGTATAGGATTGCAGCCTGGGACTCAGATCCATGTTAGCGCGCGCAGACACGAGCAGCCGTCTGACTCTCCCCAAAGGCCTCCATTAGCTCGCGCAGCCTCCCATCTGCACAAAAGGCCCTCTTTCTCCAGCCAGACCTCCCTCAGTGTGGCTGCACCTGCCCGGCGAGAACTTGCGCCTTTAATGCCACATGAGGTGCGCCCCCCCCGCCCGGAAAGTCATCTCGAGAGGGATGAGAGCGTGGTGCGCAGACCAGATCCAGCACGCAAATCCCTGCTCAAGCCAGGCAGCTTTCCTGGGTGCCCTTGACCCGGTCCCCCTCTCTCAGCCTTGCTTACCTTGCAGGGTTGTTGTGACAGGGGGAGGCGAAGCACCCGCAAGCCTGACGTCGGGGCAGGATGGCTCACCCGTGCAGCGCCCTGCAGACTCTCTCAGGGCTGGAGAGCTGCCGCCCGTCCTGCACGCTGCTCCCAGGGAGTCCCGCTCTGGCCCGTGAGTGTGTGCGGGATGGCGGCCTCGGACGTGCGTTGACTCACAAGTCGGCCCCACGCCGCCCAATGAGCATCCCTCCCTGGAAAGCGCGTGTGGGCGGGAGGCCTCCCCGGGCAACGCCCCTGCGCGCCTCCTCCCGAGTAGTCCCATGGCGCCCCATGAGGCTTCCAAGGTGAGAAATTCCTCAGCTCCCTTTTAGTGTCTTCCTTTGTCTTGGGCCAAGCTTCGTCCCCCACCCCCCGCAGACCCGTTTCTCCCCCCCATGTGTGTTTTGGAGGGAGGCGCCGGCGACCCCTGCAAAATGCTTGTTCGACCCCCAAAGGGGTCCCGACCCCCAGGTTGAGAACCACTGCTTTAGGGTGTCCCTTGTGCCGGCCAAACACTGCTGGCCTAACTCCAGGTTAGAATTGCGCTCTATATGGACTCCAGTTTCATTTTTTTTCAAGGGAAAAAAATGGCTGCTGTCAGCAATGGGATCCGCAAATTGAGAAGGGGAATGCTGGGCGGAACTGCTCGCCACGGAGGATGGGTAGGGGGCGCGCTGGGTGCTTGGGCGAGCAGCGGTGGGGCGCGCCAACCGGGGGCAGCCCCCCCTCGAGGCCAGGGCAGCCGCGGAACGCTGCGGATGGGCAGCCAATCACGTGGAAGTCCCGCATAAGTCCCGCCCAGCGTTCCCCTTCTCAATTTGCAGATCCCATCGCTGACTGCTGTCTAAAATACAGAGCCATTTCACACTTTGAAGTTTTTGTATGCAGCATGTATGTTCTAGGACATGTACAAATCCATATGTAGTACAGTGCTTGAGCACATGTGCTCCATAATTGTGCAATAGTTACAACCAACATAGTGCTCCTGCTGACGGAACAAGTGTTCTGATGGCGGGCAGCGCTTTACAGCTGTACCAGCTGGCTTTCCAGGAGCGTGTAGAGCTGTGGGCTACTGGCCTGCCACTGGTGAGGCTGGAGTTGCCCTGCATAGAGTGATCACCAGGAAAAGGCCCACTGATGAGGGTAAGTCAGCAGGGGAGGCAGGACTAGGGGGGAAGGCAGAGGCGGAGGAAGGGTGTAGTCTGGGGTGGCGCGAGCCATGGGCACCAGCAGCGGCGGGGCACCATTGTGCGGCATCCGCGGACTAACCCACACACTGTCTGGCCTGCCCGCCCTCCCTTGCGTCCGTTCCGTTCCAAAATGGAGCTATTCCAGGCGCAGGGAGGTGTGGCTGGGCGATGCAACGTGCTGGGGGCGCGGTTTCATAGCCCTGCCATGGGTGCACTCAGGGCTCCGTTCGTCCCTGGGGGAAGGTTGGAAAAAGGGCAGAATGAGGGCGGAACAGGGTGGTGATAGGAATGGGGGAGGGCATATAGGGTCCAGGAAGGGGCAGGTTCGATAGCAGTGGTGGCCACTGAATTCTAACCCCCTTCCTGGCTCCAAACCTGTGGAAATTTCGGTAGCGGAAGTTTGGGTAGACCACTCTGAATGAATGTTCCCTTAACCAGAGGAGACCTCCCAGGCTCCTCCATTCTGCAGGATGCAATGCAAGCCATGTTGGCACACCTGCATCAGCGGGGGAGTGGGGAAGCGTTGGTTTGGTCTGTGTAGTGGCAACTACTGTATATTGCCCCACTAGCTTAGATTTCTTCCAAAAGGGATGAGAACCAGAGGTTGAACATTAGGTGCAGGGAACGAAAACACTAGGAGAAGTCTATGGCCTTGACCGGGGCTAAGGGCTTTCATAGGTACCTGGTTGGCCACTGTGGGAAACAAAATGGTAGACGATGGACCTTTCATTGGATCCAGCAAGGCTCTTCTTGTGTTACAGAGCACAACCATAATCAAGAGGCATTCCATTTGTGTCAATACATTTCTGGCCCCAGGACTGTTCCGTAAGAACAGAGTGGTCCCAGAGGACACAGAATGTGGCCATCCCTGAGCATCCCTGATTCTCAACATCGTAACTCCTAGGATTCAGTGCCCCTGTCCTTTGCACAGTTCGTTCACAAGACAGGAAGTTACTCTCTCCAAGCCAAGTTTCCTCCCTGTCGCTTCTGTGGCAGTGACGTGTTCAGAGGACACAATTACAACTGACCCGATGGCGCAATGGCCAGTCTAAGCGAGCAGAGCGGTTCAGTATTCTCCTTTTGACTGCCCTGACTGTTCCTCATTCAGCTCACTTCAGGCTGAAAAATGGCTGCAGAGCGCCAGCCTCAGTGACTAAGCAGATGTCTATCATCGCTTTCCACCACTGCTTTATTACATGCAATTCCTGCTAAATGTATTATAATACCCTGAGACAAAACACTCCTTCTCAAACTGCACATACTAATTGTGAGCGGTGGAAGAAGCCGCATCCCACGAAACAAAGCATTAAGTTTCTTCTCTTTCCCCCCCTCCCAGTTTTACAGTCGTATTTATCTCCTTCCATTTCCTCTCCCTGATTAGACAGACTTCCCTGCTGCTGAAGCCATTACAATGCTACTTACAAGTCCCATCAGGCGAAGGAGAAAGGGTACGGCGTGGCACTGCGCTTTGAGAAAACGGCACTTTGTCCTTTCACAGAACAACAGAAGTCTTCCGCCATGTGCCCCAGCAAAACGCTTTAAGGCTCAACGAATACTGGACGAGGCATTTATCACATTAGAAAGTGAATTATTATGCTTATTTCATAGGGCACTGGATTGAATTTTTTTTTTCAAGTTGCTGAGTTGTTTCAAAGAGACTCCAAACAAGATTCATCTCTCCGATGAGCTGCAGACTGGGGTAAACTCACACGGGCATATTCATTACGGATTTGAAACATCAACTAATGACTGGAAGATGGAAAATGACTACCAAGCTACTTGTGGCAGCCACACACACCCTTCCAGCTGTTTCAGTAACGAAGGGTAGGTGGATACAGATCATTTTACCAACGCTGCTTCTATTTGGGATCCAAGGCAGATTGTTCACCCCTTACTGTAGGGTCCAGTGCTCTCTCCACTACTAATAAGAACATAAGAAGAGCCCTGCTGGATCAGGACAAAGACCCATCTAGTCCAGCTTCCTGTATCTCACAGTGGCCCAACAGATGCCTCAGAGAGCACATGAAACAACAAGAGGCCTGCATCCCATTGCCCCACCTTGGCACTTGGCACACTAAGGCAGCCTACTTCTAATGTAAGGAGGTTGCACCACCCATCATGACCTATAGCCTACGATGGACTTTTCCTCCAGAAATCTGTCCAATCCCCTTAAAGGCACGTAGGCCAGACGCCATCCCCACCTCCTGTGGGAAGAAATTTCAAAGATTAATTACCCACTGGGTAAAGAAGTGTTACCTTTTATCCGTTCTCAATTTTAGTGGATGCCCCTTGTTTCTCGTATTGTGAGAGAGGGAAGAGAACATCCCTCTGTCCACTCTAACCACCCCATGCATAATTTTGTATGTCTCAAACACAACTGCACTTTTACTTCATTGTAAAGAAGAGCAGAGAGCTCTGCAGGCAGGGAGTGGATACCACAAATTCAAACAGAGAGAGTTCCCCCTTTTCCAGCAGAAATCAATCCATCAATCAACAGTATTTATATACCGCTTTTCAACACAAAGTTCACAAAGCGGTTTACAGGCCATAGTAATAATAAAGTCATCACGGGATGAGATACAGAGTGACCCAAGGCTGAAATGATGAGCATCGATCCACGGCAGCTGTCAAAACCAACTCACAACCAGTTTGGTTGTCTCCTTCCCTCAGCAATGCAACACGCAAGACATAAAGCACTGGTCCTTATGTTGTTGGGTCCAAGAACTGACAGCCTAAAGCAGTGGTTCCCAAGCTGTGGGTCAGGACCCACCAGTGAGTTGTGAACCAATTTCAGGTGGGTCGTGAAGCACATAGAGCAGCCATTTTGAAAATATGGGAAGATGGGATGCTGGAAAGGGGAAGGCTGTGTGGTGGTTTTGCTTGTGTCAAGGTTGCAGATGGGCTTTTTTTTCTTTCTGAATTAACTTTGCTACTGGAAAATAGCTGAGAAATAACCCAGCGTATTGCTGCATTCTCAGGAAAGCAGCAGGCTCTGGGGTGACGGTGAGGGCACTTCTAGCCATGGCATCACTTCCAATGGCGACCGACAGCGTGTCATTCTAAAAAGTGGGTCCCACTGTGAAAATGTTTGAGCAACTCTGCCCTAAAGCAGTGGTCCTCAACCCTTTTGAGAATGGCACTCCTGTCAGGGCCCACCAGAAGTGATTTCATGGCTGGAATTGATATGGAAGAGTCGTCATTGTGACTGCAATCAGTGGCGTTTCTACAGGGATGGCAAAGCTCTAAGTTTTGCAAGAAGCCTTACCTTGCAGTGGAAATCACTTCTCTCCTGCACCATTTTAGCCAATCCTCACAGGGAACAGCAACATCTTGGCTTGCTTACTGGCTACAGCAGCAAGGGAGAGGAGGGATTTACATGACAGGGTAAGGCTTCTTGCAACACTTAGAGCTTTGCCATCCCTGTAGAAACGCCTCTGACTGCAATCAAATGACACTCCTGGAATGAAAACTGGCCTTCTTGGACAGCAGCAATTGCACACACAGGAAACATCCCTGAGAAAATGCAAGACTGGGACAAAATATTATGTAAAAGCACTGAACTAAAAACAGCGTTTAAAAAAACGTCACCTGAAAATTCAAACTGACAACACTCACCAAAGGAAAATACTGTAGCAAGAGTAAGGTCTGCAGCTTCCAAGATGGCTGCTCCCAGCTTTCCACGACCCACCTGACATCAGATCGTGACCCACCAAAAGGGTCCTGACCCATAGTTGGAGAAACACTGGCCTAATATAAAGCATGTTTTGGTAGAAAGCCAGTTCTGCTGAAAGGAATGGGATTTACTTTCAAATAAACATGTGCGAAATTGAGTTTTAAAGCTGCATACAAGCCAGATGGATTCCTTGGCCCTTTTGGGGCTACCCAACCACATCTGCATTCGACGGCACCTGCTAAATTGGCACCATTTGCAAGTGCAGTTTCTTCGAATCCTTCAAATTGCTTGACAAATGGAAGGCTCGGAATGACCTATTTTACATTCCGTCTCCAACAAATCTTGTATAGCAGGTGAGTCTTGAATATGCATCAGTCAGTCCCCATTGTGGGTGATCACACAATATCTTCCTTGAAGCCGAAGAAGGAGATTGAATTGCCCAAGAATTTCCCTATGGAAGAATACAGCAGTCAGGGCAGGGGAGAAGAAAGGGGGAGGTTTTTTGTTTTCTGCAGAGAAACAGGATGACTAATCTTTGGTTCTAACATTCTGGTCTATTCCGGAGAGAGTTGGCTCACTGGCTCTGTCACGGTGACAAGCGTTTTAATGTTTTGTTACTTAAAAATGGTGGCCCATCAACTTGTTTGAGGCAAACTACTTCGAAATGGAAGTCCCCGTCGCTGTTAATTTTTACACGCCTGCAGCCAGCTCGGTCTTGGTACACAAGAGAGTAAACTATAAAAGATAAATGCTTTTCTTTATGCAAGGGGAGCTAACAATGAGTAATAAAGGCATATCAATTATTCACAGGGCTTCCCAACAGCTTAGAATTTCAATTGAAAAGCCCTTGATAAATAGGTTGTTAGATGCACTTCAAATAAGGAATAAGAATTTTCTAAAGAAGGCCGTGGCACGTAACAAGGGGAAAGCAGGGTGCATTTAAGAGAGCCAGCTAGGAAACCAAGTGGGTTTTACAAACAGGTCTGGCCACCTGGGACGTGGTGGCGCTGCGGGTTAAACTGCTGCTGCTGGGCTTTCTAACCGGGAGGTTGGGAGTTTGAGACCACGCAACGGAGTGAGCTCCCGTTGCTTGTTCCAGCTAGCAGTTCGAAAGCACATAAAAATGCAAATAGATAAATAGAAACCACTTTGGTGGAAAGGTAACGGCGTATAGTCATGCTGGCCACATGACCACGGAAGCTTGTCCTCGGACAAAAACGCCGGCTCTACAGGCTTAGAAACGGAGATGAGCACCATCCCCTACAGTTGGTCATGACTAGACCATTCAGTTGTGGGGAAAGCTTTAACTTTTTTACCTGGTCACCTTACTCGAACCTTTTACTTTCTATATACACCTATATATACACTCTGTGAATATTCAACTGGAAGCCAGTTGGCATAGATAGCAAGGAATATGTGCCTGATGCTACATTTTTGTCTTTCCCACTGCGGTGGTGCCGACATGATGCTAGTCCAGTCGAGAAAACTTGTGCAGCTCTCCTCCATTTGCTTTACTGCAGCAAAAACAAGATGCCTAAACAAACCGAGGACATGGACTGGTGCACAGTGGGGTAACGTCTGCTCGCTCGTGTGGCTTTGAAAGGGGATTAGACGAATTGATGGTGGGTTATTGAAAGCGGATAGGACTAAGCCGAAACTCCACATCCAGAGACAATGTGCCTCAGTTGTGATAGGACAGGGTGCTTGACCATTGTGATCAGTGATGTCATCCGGGCGCTCCAGGAACCGGAATGCCCAGATGATCGGCAGCCCTCCGCCCCTATGGTGGAGGCCAGCCACACCTCCCTGCACCTGGAATTGCTCCATTTCAGAGCGATTCGGACGCACGGGAGGGCGGGAGGGCCCAGAAACAGCGCGCCCGTCCTCGGGAGAGGCGGCACGGCACGGGCCCGTCCACGGAACTAGCAGAACGGCGTACCGGACCGTTCCGCCAGGATGACACCGCTGGTTGTGATTGCTGTGGGTGACTCAGAGGCTTCCGATTGACCTGGCTGCTGGGCTAGATGGTCTCTTACACCAGTGGTTCTCAAACCTTTTAGCACCGGGACCCACTTTAGAGAATGACAATCTGTCCAGGGCCCACGTCATGGCCAGAAGTGCCGTCATTGCGACACCAGAGCCTGCTGCTTTCCTGAGAATGCAGCAAGAAGTTGGGCTATTTCTCAGCCATTTTCCAGTAGCAAAGTGAATCAGAAAAGAAGAAGAAAAGCCTATTTACAACCTTTACACAAGCAAAACAGCCACACAGCCCTTTCCTCCAGCCTCATCTGACAGCTTCGTGGGCTTGATTTCACTGTTGTCTCCATCTTCTGATCTTTGATTAGGCCCCCTGTGGCCAGACTTCTAACATTGCCTCTGTCCGAGCTCCATTTCTCACACACACTCTCTGAACTATTAAACTGGAGAGGTGTTTTGTTTTTTTTCCTTAAAGTTCCATTTCTAGGAAAATGTGGTGCTTGCTTACTGGCTGAATGGTTGACTGCTGCATTGGTTTTAAGACCACGCTGCACCCTGAATTAGATGGAAAGCACATCTCACTAGGGCTCTATGTTTTGTTGAGACTCCTGGTAAACGAGGATCCATACTCTCTCATCCTTGGAATAAGAGATCCTGGGAGACTCCTCAGGTGCCATTTGCAAGCATTCCTCCTAGTTCTTGGCATAGTTAGACTGGGGCCTGACTGCTATTGGCATACTTTTAACCTTATCGATCTCAGAAGCAGAAGCTCACAGCTCAGTGGCAGAGCACATGCTTTTCATACATCAGGTGCCAGTGTCAATTGTTGGCATCTCCAGATCCTGCTGGGAAAGATCTTTGTCTGAAAGAAGACAGAGTGGCTGCCAACCAGTGTAAAGACACTAAGCTAGATAGATGGTCCAGTGGTTGACTCAGTACAAAACAGCTTTCTATGTTCCTCAGTAAACCTAATTCATAGAATCATAGAGTTGGAAGGGATCTACAAGGTCATCTAGTCCAACCCACTACCTGTAGCAGGAAATCCCCCTAGAGGATCTCCAGGAGGTGCCTGTCAAACCTCTCAAACAGACTTGAAAGACACCTGCTGCAGATGCTCTAGGGGGATTTCCTGCTACAGGTAGGGGGTTGGACTAGATGACCTTGTAGGTCCCTTCCAACTCTATGATTCTCTCAATGGGTCTGGTAAGTGTTAAGCACTTGGATTGGAGAGTGCCCAAATACTTTGGGCAGGAGGCAGACAGGGAAGCAAAAGAGTGAGGCTGGTCAAGCAGGCATGAAAGTCAAAATTAGGCAGGTGGCACAGGGACAATCTAATGGCCTCCCTTGGGAACAAGTTGCCCATGTTGAAGAAAAGCAGCATCTCTTGCAGGTTTGTGTGATACTCAACTGGACTTTTCATGTCACCTGGCTTATCAGGCCAGCACACTGGTTCCCACTGTTGCAACTGCCTGCAATTGTCCTTTGCCAAGAACATTGTTCAACCACCTGGATCAAACCCAGCAGTATGCAGTACATATGTTTAGTACTGCATACTTACTTTTTTTCTCCTATGAATTAAATATTTTCACTAAATAGAAAATATAACTGTCAGTGCAACCCTATACATGTTGACTGAATTAAGCTTCCGAGTCAACATTAATCAATCAATTGAAAAGTATTTACATACCGCTTTTCAACATGAAGTTCCCAAAGCGGTTTACAGGCAAATAATAAAAATAAAGTTAAATGGCTCCCTGTCCCAAAAGGGCTCACAATCTACATAAATGAAGAACACCACCAGCGACAGCCGCTAGGAAAGACACTGTACAGGGGTGAAGAGGGACAGTTACTCTCCCCCTGGTAAATATAAGAGGAGCACCACTTGGAAAAGTGCCTCTTGCCCAGGTAGCAGGTGTAACATGTTCAGTGGGGTGTATTTTAGTGGGCCCCACCCATCCCTGGCCCCAGAACACTTCCTGAATGCAACTGGAAGTCACGGGAACAAACCAGAAGTGGCTTCTGAGTGCATCTGGGAGGCCTTCTGAAGAGGTTGGGAGCAGAGGCAGATCTAAGGGAGGGCAAAGCTCTAAGTTTTGCAAGAAGCCTTACCTTGCAGTGGAAATCACTCCTCTCCTGCACAGTTTCAGCCAATCCTCACAGGGAAAAGCAACATCTTGGCATTGCTTACTGGCTACAGCAGCAAGGGAGAGGAGGGATTTACATGACAGGGTAAGGCTTCTTGCAACACTTAGAGCTTTGCCCTCCCTGTAGATCCGCCTCTGGTTGGGAGGCCAGCACAACCTCTGGACATAGTCCCCGATGAGTCCTTGTGGAACCACAACCCTGGGCTCCCATGGATGTCATTATCCACAGATTTCAATATCCCCAGGAGGTCGTGGACCTGCTCCCCCCCCCCCGGATGCCAAGGGCCCGCTGCACAGCAATACTTCAAGCTCAAACTTCTCCGAGATGTGCTCTGCTTGCTTTGACTTCAGCTGATCACCTGCATAAGTCAAAGCTAATTTACATCCAAATCTGCAATTTAATCATCTCCCTTCTCAATAGGTGAAGAATAGTAGAAGTAAGGGCCTATGCTTTATAACTAAATTAACTTTGAAATTCTGCTACACAAAGTCATATTATTATCTCTCGTCTAACACTTTATCTTTCTTCGAGGGGAAATTAATTGCTGAGGTTTTCCTTCCTTCATTGACATGACGCCTTCACATTGCTCAGTGCAACACTGAATTGAGCAGTAGGCAATAATTCCCATTAGCGATGGATGGGCAACCCCACCCCCAACGCAGCTCCGCTCCCGAAGGACCTACCTCAGACGGATTATTTGAGGCCTGATTTAAATTGGATCCAGATGTTTGTTTAAGCTCCGCTCCATTAAGGCCTCGTGAGGCTCCCGATGATTTTCACCAGGCAGCTTGGTGGGGCTGAGATAACTTCTCCCCTTCCCTTTTCCAATGGAGATGGAGGCTCACCATCAGCTCTGCCAAGAGTTCTCTCGGCTACCCTCAGGTATGGGAATAGGAGGGCAAGTGAGCAGTGGGAGGGGCAAGACTTGCAGGGTGTGTCAGCAGTGGTGTCATCTAAATGATTTAAGAACAGGTACTCACTTTTGATTGGCATGTGTCGGGACCCGCCCACCAGAAGTGACGTCATAAGCCAGAAGTGAGGTCGTGGCAGGAAGTGACATGAAAAAAGCCTTTTTTGAGGCCTCAGACAATTTTAAACTGACCCAACAGTTGCAACAGTATTCCACAGCACCCCCAGAACATGTTAAGGAGGTCTGGCATCATGTTAAAGTGACCCAACAGTTCCAAAACCCCAGAGCAGCTCATTTTTCAGTGGCAAGGCAAGGCAAGGCTCCGCTCGCTGCCTGCCTGCCTGCCTGGCTCTGAGAACGTGCAGGCAACTCAAACATGCATGAAATTCAAATGTTGCAGGGGGCGGAGTCGGCGAGTGGGCGGGTGAATGGGCGGGGCCAGCCATAATCCTAGAAACCGGTACTCGCATACCCCCGCGTACCCCCTGCATGCCATCACTGGGTGTGTGGCTGAAATGAAATCTGGACAAGACCGAGGTTCTCCTGGGGGAAACACCTGCTGGGGAAAATGCTGCTCTCTGTCAATCTGTTCTTGATGGGGTTGCATTGAGTCCCCCTCCCTCAAAGAATCAGGAGCACAGCTTGGGAGTACTCTTAGGCCTGGCCTTAATTCTGGATTTGCAGGTATCAGTTATGCTTGCAGTGCTTTTGCCCAGCCTCAACAAGTATGCCCATTGCAACCATAGTGTTTGGGGGGGGACTAGTGTTCGGGGGGGGGGCAGCAAAAATTGGGGGATTTTACAGCCCAGTTCTATTAGGTTGCCCTACTGGTGGAACAAGCATTATGTCAGGGTTAATTGCCATACAGCAGTAGTAAAATGCACTCCGACACAGCAGGGACACACATGCTGGCAGACCACTGGTGGGAAGCTCAAAGCCGGTGGATCACCAGAGCTCGGCAGGTTGATTTTGCCATGCCGCTGCTCCTGTGGCTGCACTTGTTGCCCATTCCATTCTGAGCCCAATTCAAGGTGTTGGTGATGACCTTGAAAGCACTGCCCAGCATAGGACTGGGATACCTCATGGACTACCTTCCCTCATAGAATCCTGCATACCTCTGATGATCATCAGATAGGGCTCTGCTTAGGATACCTTTGCCATCTGAAGCCAAGGTGATGGTGGCAGGATGCAGGGCCTTTTCTGTAGTGGCACCACATCTTTGGAACCAATGGCCAGAAAGTCTGAGGATGGCCCCACTTTGCATTGTTTCTGGCAGGGTGTAAAACCATATCTATTAACTTGGTGTTTCAGGAGGGAGAGAACTCTTGGGGACCCTTTTATAAGACCTATAGATCTTATGTTGCTGTTTTTATGTTGTTGCTGTTCTTACATTCTGAACTGCACCTTTATCATGTTGTTTTTAATTAAATGTTTTATTATTGTATTTGATTCCTGCATTTTATATTTTATGCTGTAAACCACTTGGAGCACCAGAAAAGTGGTATTGAAATCTTTCTAAACAAATGAATACACCATGCAGTATCAAGGCAACTATTGCTCATTTGTAGAGCTGGCTCACAAGATTGTTGGTTGAAAATCCTCGACATATAGCCAAGTATTGAAAGGCAGGGGCACTCCCCGCCACCTGACTGGCTTGAGTGCTTGGAGAGTGTTGAACAAGGCTTGAGGGAAGCCAATCAACCAGGAGGGCAAGATAATTTGCAATGGGCAGCAAGGAGCAGGTGGAAGGCCTTTCTGCTAGCACAGAGTTGGTGTACTCTTTAGAGCACAATCCTAACCTGGAGTTAGCCCAACACAGTTAGGCCAGCCAACTTTGGGTGGCACAAGGGTCACTGTAAAGCGTGTTTGGACCACTCTCAGAGTCAGAGAGGATGGTGCACACCTGTGTGCTGGCCTCTCTGACTCCAAGAGTGGTCCGAACATACTTTACAGCATCCTTTGCGCTGTCCAAACTTTGCTGGTCTAACTGTGCCGAACCAACTCCAGGTTAGGTTTGCACCCTCAGTTCTAGATAGGGCTGGAGAGCAACTCTGCCAGAAACACTGGAAAACTAACACCAGTCAGTGTAGGCAATAAAAGCGAGGTAGAGTCCATATAAAGCAGCACCAGATGATCATGTTCATAGGTTACAATACACTGTACACATGTGGATGTGTGTGTCCTGATGCCCTTTTGAATGTATTTTATTTCCAACTGCTGATAAGGTACAGCCGTGCTGAAGGAATGTCAGTGGAAGAGGAGGGGGAAAAAGCCAAACTTTCCATTTATTTCTTTTGGGACATTTCCATTTGCATCCAGAGCTAGTGATATATTTCAGTAAATTATGTGAAGAACAATCAATGCAAGAATGTGCAAGCATAGCTAAGTTCACTGAATGCTTTGCACATTGTTATTCTGCCTGTACCATTTACATAAGAGCTATTCAAATCATTTCCATCTACAAAGACAGGAATAATGTGCAATTTTCCCCTCTCTTTCATGCAACTTTAAAAACAAATTCAAAACCTTCATTTTAGTGGGGTCTGCGCTGCCTGAAACATGTTAATTAAGTCTGACAACGTGATCCCATGCTGTCGTGATGCTCATGAAATGAACTAGGTCATGGTAGCTGGTCAGGGTGATAACATTAAAAGCAGGTTGCGGTGCTGGCACGACCTTCGTGAAACGAACAAGGCTATCGTGACCCATGTGGAAACAAAAGATTAACAAGGAAAACAAGTCAGCTTTCAAAGACAGCACGGGAGAGGCATTTATGGTGTTTGGATACCATGCTGGTATGGCAGGTTTTGAGATCATTCCAATGAATTAGTCTGAAATAATGAATTAGTTTTGGAAGCTACAGTAAACTCCTGAGGGCACAATCCTAACCTGCAGTCCTAACATCCAGCCTTGGCCAGCACAGTTAGGCAGTAGTGCTATCCAGCCAGTACGCTGGGCGGGACTTATGTTTGATTGGCAGTCCACCCGTTACATCACGCCACGTTCCGCCGCGGGGGCGGGCGGGAAAGCGGCAGAACACGGCATGATGCAACAGGCAGACTGCCGATCAAACGTAAGTCCTGCCCAGCGTACTGGCTGGATAGCACTACTGCAGTTAGGCCAGCAAAGTTTGGCCGGCCCAAGGGACATTGTAACGTTTGTTTGGGTGATGGGAGCCTTGTAAGTTGTGGGGTGGGGCAAAGGCAGCAACACAACCCCCAAGATCGTGCTGCTGCCCTGGCCAAAGGGGCTTGATTTGCACTTACCCCTCTAGTCCTGGTCTCCGGGGTTGGGGTGGTAGGAGCCCTGGGGACACACCTGCAGGCCTCCCTAAGCCTCACAGTTTGTTAAAAATGCAATCGCGACCCACCTCCAGTTTCCAAAATGAAAGAAAAAAATATATAACCAAAATATACAACAAAGGATGCTTAAAATGATTCTCCCTTAATCAGTTAATTCTCCATTAATTCTCATCCAGTAATCAGTTAACATATAACTTAGCTGAAAAAAAAAAGAACAGAAAACAGAAAGGGTATTCAAAATCCTAGGCAGCTAATGAAAAACAAGCTTTGGCAAATTTGATTTAGATAGTCAAATGCTTTCAAGCAATTTCCCCAGAGACATAATAAAAACAACACAAAGTTCAAAAAAAATCTTGTTTGTAAAAACGTCAACAAATAGCGGTGTAGGAAAGCAAATTTTCAAAAGTGTTAATTTCAATATCAACACTTTGAGACAGACACTATGGATAACTGGACAACAGCTGCCAAAAATTATGAAGTATGTAAATTATTTTGACTTGGTATTCTTTCTAATTTTTTTGTTTTGTTTTGCAACTTGAGGAAAGTGAAAAATTAAACTCAAGCAGCATTTTCAAAATGGATGTCTCCTGCAGTCTCCCCTCCATGTAGAAACTGGGCTCCTCCGTAGGTATAACAACAAAAAAATGATTAATGACCCCTGACATTAGAATGTAAAATGTCCTTCATGCAAATATTATAGTTCCTCAATTCTTTTGTAGCACAATGGGCAGGCAGGGATTAGAATTGCAAAAGGAGCTACATGGAAATTACACAATGAAGTAGTTTCATTGTGATATTGAGAGAGCAAAATGAAATGAATATAAGATAACACAGATACAAGAGTCTTGGAGGCTTTTTTCCCCCCCTTAAAACTACCCACTCATTTAGAATTGGTCTCCTTGCAATGTGGGGGGGGGAACCAGTTAAAAGGGAAGAGATCAGACTACATGATTTGATCTTCCCAAAAAGGACTTGAAAACACTCAGAAAATGTAATTACTTTTTCACCTTAAAGAAAGGTACTTTCTTAAAGGGGCAGTGCCAGTGTGGAATATTTTTAGCAATTTAAACAGGAGACAATGGCCACAGGCAGAGATAGCACTAAACTCAGTGTGCATGCTACATGCAAGCTGTGCGTAAGTGCATCCCCATTCTCCTCCTTGACATGCAAAGGGAGGGAATTGAAACTTTAAGTTTAGAATGTGTTTTTGTTGTTGTTGGACAGTATTTGTTATGTCTGTACTTGGGAAACTGTCATATAATCTACCGTATATAATCGTATATAAGTCGAGGGCAGGTTTTAAGCCAAAAATCATAGAATTTGCCATGCCCTGTAGATGTCGAGGGTAAAACTTAGAGGTATCAGCAATTCATTGAATTAGATAATTTTGTCTAATTTTACCCAACACCAGATTCTGACGTATGATTTACCAATAATTGTTACCCAAGAACTGTACAATCTACCTATTTATTAAAGTACAGGGAAAACAACACAGCAACATAGCAAGCAACTATCAAACCAGTTGTTCCCAGACCTTTTAGCCCAGGGACCACTTTTGAAAATGACAGCCATACGACTCCATTTGCCTGAGCTGCTTCTGAGCATGCTCAGAAGGCTCTGCAGCTTAGTGGCAGGCAGGAGCACTCAGAAAACAGCTAGAAAACAGAAAACACTCACCCATCTTGTGAGTGAAGGCATTTACTGTATTTCCCTGAATACAAGTTCCCCTGAATATAAGTAGATGCCAGGTTTTTCAAGGCAGTTTCTAGGCATAAATTTCTCGACTTATACATGGTAGTCACAGTTCACAAACCAGGATTTGAAATCACAGTATAAGCCAGGATACTATCTCAACACCTCCTTGAATGACCGAAATAATAATCTGGTCAAGGAGGAGGAGAATAAATTAATGACATGAACCATACAAAGAGCCACTATACACTGGTGCTTTGTTGTGAAGAAAAGAGAGATGTTTCACAGGGAGTTTTAAAGGAGTCTCCACAAGTGAACTATAGTATAATTTGTAAGTTAATCTTGGAAGGCAGGTTCATCCAACAAGGGCCAAAATGTCAGTCGTGACACCTTATGGCCCTGTGGCACATTCACAAGGTGCTGTGGGATGTCCGTGGTGGCCCCCTATGTGTTCCCCAGGTGCCACCATCTTGGATCTCATGAAATCTTGGGAAATCCAAGATAGCAGCATCCAAATCTCACTAGATTTGGGTGCCACTATTTTGGATCTCACAAAATCTCATGCAGTCTGGGCATCGGCACCTAGGATCCAAGATGGCGATGCCCAACCAAGGAGGGTGCAAGGGTGTCGTGATTCATGTAAGTTTGGGAACCGCTGATCAAGGTCCTGGTCTTCTTCTAAGGCTGGGACATCCAAACTGTGCCCTGTGGGTGGGATCCTATGTGCTCATCATATCCAGGTGCAGCGCAGTAGTGCCGAACCCTTTACCATTCTGCCCCACAGCTTCCAGTTTTTGTGCCCGAACGTTGTCGAAGCTCGTGATGGGCAGCTGCTTCCCCCAGGATACGGGGGCGCAGAGCATTCTGGGTCAATTTCCTGAGAAAGAGGCTGCAAGAGGCTCAACAACATTTGGGCATGAAAAATGGAGGTTGCAGGGCAGAACAATAACACTTCAGCACCATTCTGCAGTGCCCGGACACAATCGTCAGGCGGTTTGGAGACCACTGTCCATAGGAAGTGCAAAGACTTTGGGTGTCCTGGCATTTATCTTGAATCAAGGCCTTTTCCCTCTACTATGCAATAAGAAGGGGCCCTCAAAATAAAAAGGGAAAAGGAAATGCAAGCTGCCTCGCTAATTATAGGCATCAGAGAGTGACAAAATATTTATTTTCCTTCATCTAAAGAAAAATGAAAAGAATCAACGGTTAGCATAAGAAAATGCACCTCCAGGCTGAGATCACACACATGCCATGTTTTAGCCCAAAGCGAAGTTAAACTCCGAGACAGAAATCCTCATAAAAGAGAGGCTGAATGTGCTCGCACCATGACACAACTTCACTGCTGCACAAAGGAACCATGTCCCGACTTGAAGCTGAATGCCTCGACAGAGAGCCAGCCGCTTGCATAGCCGCGCATTGTGATTATGATTGTGATGTAAGCCTCACTCCATCTTCCATCCTGGCAAAGTGTGTGGAATAATTTGCTCAAGAGAGTTAATATATACCGCTGCATGGAGCTCTGCCGTCAAATCACGATTCACCGTAAAGCACCTTTGGACCACTCTCAGAGTCAAGGAGCATGTCTGTGTGCTGGCCTCTAACTCCAAGAGTGGTCCAAATATACTTTACGGTGTACCTTGTGCCGGCCAAACTTTGCTGGCCTAACTGGGCCAGTCTAACTCCAGGTTCAGATTGCGCCGTTAGAATGTTTAAAATGAAGAGATTCCAACTGTGACTCTAAGCTCCTTTTTCAGCATGCCCTCCATTGAAAAGCACAGACCAATGCATGCTACATCTATGCAAACATAATCCTGTAGAAGGAAACCGCTCCAGAGTCTTAGACATGAATGTAGAACACATAGACTTATACCGCAACAAGCCACCACTATGAAGCTGATTCCTTTTGATGGGAGATCTACGCTCCAGCCTTACAGCTCCAAAATTGTCTTTGTCCATCTGGCAGCTACACTTTAACTCACAGCCAATATTTCTTTTTGGTTCATATTTATTTATTATATTTTTTCTCCTTCCCAGCAGGATACAAATCCTTTCAAGGCAGCTTGAAACCAATAGTAGAGGGGTTTCATACATAATACATAAAAATATATATATATACAAATTCTGGCAGTATAAAACAACAAAGCCAGTTAGTGCAATAAAAATGTCCCTTACCTTGTCATGCACTGTCTTGCTCTCGCCCAACAAGTTACAGAATAAGGGTATTAATAAAGATCATGACACCCCAATGTTCACGCCAGAGCATTTTCTTACTTCAGATATTGACAATTCTATTTCAGTGTTATTCAAACTGTGGGTCGGGACCCACCTGGTGGGTCATAAGTACATAAGAACATAAGAAGAACCCTGCTGGATCAGGCCAAAGGCCCATCTAGTCAAACTTCCTGTATCTCACAGCGGCCTACCAGGTGGAGTGCCTGCATCTTGTTGCCACTCCCTTGCACCCGACACTCTGAAGTAGCCTACTACTAATGTAAGGAGGTTGCACGACCCATCATGGCCTTTAGCCCACGATGGACTTTTCCTCCAGAAATTTGTCCAATCCCCTTTTAAAGGAATCTAGGCCAGATGCCATCACCACCTCCTGTGGCAAAGAGTTCCACAGATTAATTGCCCGCTGGGTAAAAAAGTACTTCCTTTTATCTGTTTTAACTCTCCCAACATTCAATTCAACTGAAGAGCCCCAAATGCTGCAGTCTTTCTTCATAAGGGTGGTGCCCCAGCCCCGTAATCATTTTTGTCGCTTTCTTCTGCACCTTTTCCAGCTTAATTATATCTTTTTTGAGATGCGTTGGCCAGAACTGTATGCAATACTCCAGATGTGGCCTTACCAGTGATTTGTACAATGGCATAATAATGCTGGCCATTTTATTCTCAACCCCTTTTTTTAATTACCCCAAGCATGGAATTGGCCTTCTTCACCGCCGCCGCACACTGGGTCGACACCTTCATCAAGTTGTCCACCAACACCCCAAGATCTCTCTCCTGAGCTGTCACAGATAGCTCAGAACCCATTAGCTTATATATGAAGTTTTGGTTTTTTGCCCCAATGAGCATCATTTTACATTTGTCTACATTGAAATGCATCTGCCATTTTGCTGTCCATTCCCCCAACTTGAAGAGATCCTTCTGGAGCTTTGTGTCATCCGCAAACTTGGCCTCCTCGCTGCTTATCCTTGTCTCCAGATCATTTATGAACAAATTGAAAAGCACCAGCCCCAAGACAGATCCCTGGCCCAACTGTGCTACCCTAACTCTGGGTTAGAATTGCACTCTTAGCTTCCTCATTATAAATCTGAAATGTTTACTAGTATCCATCACTTTCTTCACTGATGAAGATCGGAACACTTCCGCCCTGAATTCAGCATTAATTCCTATGGAACCACACAAGACACATTTGACCATCTCAATTTCAGGTGATTCATCCTTATCCTTTCCTTGTAGCCCCCCCCCCTAAAAAAAATATTGGCAAAACTTATCTTAGATTGTTATCATAGCAAGTTGCTCAATAGGAAAATTTTAAAAAGAAGAAAAAGAAGCTTTTCCTGGAGGAGGAGTAGTTGTTCAGTCACTGTCATGTGCGACTCTTTGTGACCCCATGGACCACAGCACACCAGACCTCAACTAGCTTCCAGGGTTCACCCAAATTCATGTTCCTTGCTTTGGTGACACTATCTAACCATCTCATCCTCTGCCGCCCCCTTCTCCTTTGGCCTTCCATCTTTCCCAGCAGGAGGGTCTTTTCTAAAGAGTCCTCTCTTCTCATCAGGTGGCCAAAGTATTGGAGCTTCAGCTTCAGGATTTGTCCTTCCAGGGAGCAATCAGGCTTGACTTCCTGGAGGATTGACCAATTGGATCTCCTTGCAGTCCAGGGGACTCTCAAGAGTCTTCTCCAACACCATAATTCAAAAGCATCTATTCTTCGGCGCTCTGCCTTTCTTATGGTCCAACACTCACAGCCATACACTGCTAGTGGGAAAATCATCACTTTGACTATGCGAACCTTCGTTGGCAGGGTGATGTCTCGGCTTTTTATGAAGTTGTCTAGGTTCGCCATAGCTTTTCTCCCAAGGAGTAAACGTCTTTTAATTTCATGGCTGCAATCTGAAGGCAAAATAAAGACAGATGGTTCCACAGATAGCAGTGCATGTTTGAAAGACTTAAAAAAAAGGGAGGATAAGAGATATGAAGACCCAAGAAATGCTTCAGCAGCTGCAGAAGTGGACCCTAGAAGAGCCCCTATGTTCATTCGTCACCACTTACATTACCCTGATAAGAAAGGAGTAGTTTGGTTCTAGGGAGTGGCCACAGGATGCAAGCATCTTGTTGTCTCAGGCCTCCCTGGGGCACCTGGTGGGCCGCTGTGAGATACAGGAAGCTGGACTAGATGGGCCTTGGCCTGATCCAGCAGGGCTGTTCTTATGTTCTTATTGGTGCTCCATCCCCATTATTATCCAGAAACACATGCAAAATGGGCTTCTAGAGTCTGTTAAGCAGGCCTGTCTGTGGCTCGGCTCCCCACTTCTGCCTGGTTTTGTTTTTTTCACTTCCTAGTATTTTGTATCGCTTCAAAGAACATTATGCTGAGCATAATGGCTACAGCATTACCTCATTCCTGAAACCATATTTGTCTCATTAGCACCTCATTATGAATCCTGCCCTCACTTCCTCCTCCTCATCCCTTTTTCTTCGCCTGAAACATGTTTTCCATCAAGACACTATTTTTTTTTCCAGACGTAGCAGAACACTGAAGCCTGTCTTTAGACGCAGTAGGCTTCCCATCAATTACTTTTAAGCCCACAGAATTTCTAGGACTGACAGCTCTCTATTGGATGATATGCACTGATGTTCTTGGCTTGGGTACAAACAACATTATCTTGTCAATTAATTTCTTTGGCTGACTTTTCCCACATCCATCCCTTTAATTAGCTGATTATCTCTAATTTACTGGGCAAATGACTATCATCATAGCAAAATTATAATCTAGGATAATGGACAGTCTCGTCTAACTCTCCTATGTGCACACACACAACCGAGTTTCCAAAAATCCACTCACTCATCTTAGCTTTTGCTTACTCTTGCACGCAAAACACCCTGGGTCTCTTTTCAGGCTTTTGAAACCCAACCTCCCTTTTGGTCCCTTCAGTTGCAATGCACCCATTCAACACTATCAAATTCCTTTGCTTCACCTCACGACACAAACGTTACTGTGACAGATGCTAAATTTGCTTTGGCAAGTCCATGCTACAACCCAAGCATCAGAAGGTGAGGAAAGGAACATGAGAACGCAAGAAGAGCCTTGCTGGATCAGGCCAAGGGCCATCTAGTCCAGCTTCCTGTATCTCACAGTGGCCCACCAGACGCCAGAGGCCAAGGAAGCCCCCTCCGTAGCAGCAGCAACAGTAGTGGGTTGGAGAGCAGGCAGAAGGGGACGTTGGAGACTTTTAGGGCATAATCCTACCCAGTGTCAGTATGGCAAGGCCGGCCGGCTGGCCAGCGCCATATCCAACAATGAATGGGGGGAGGCTCCAGCCTCCCCTATGTGCTCCTTGGATCTGCACCCGCTAAAGCGCAGCCTTTTGAACGGGCCTAGGATTTGGCCTTATGGGCAAATCCGTGGTCCACCCATGTCCCGCCCACATTCCGCCCTCCTCCTGCCAATCCCCGAGGTGCCCTGTCATGGCACCTACCTCACGCCGGCCGGCTTCAGCCAATGTGAGGGAGGCGCTGTGCGGGCTCTACAGGGACGGTGCTGCCAGCATTACTGGTCCTGTTCCCTTAGCGCCGACGCGGGGTTGCGCCGACGCGCAACATCTTCAATATGGTTACGCTAGGTGCTTTGTGACCCATCTGAAATTGGCTCACAACCCACTGGTGGGCCACAACCCATAGTTTGGGAACCACTGATCTAAAGAATTATAAGGAATCAAAAAGTCATCCTATCCGCACCCTTGGTGCAAAGGAGAACCATCCTCCTAACATACCACCAAAGACCAAGCCAGCCAACCTCAAAAACGAAAGTGCATTGCGTTCATGGTGATTTTAATCTCAGAACCTGTCATTTAGAATTACGCCTCGAGACTTGGTGTTAATTCATAACAGTTGCACATTTGCAGAACAGCTTGGAGGCCTGTGCCCAGCTCGTAAGGTTAGGGGCTGTTCTTGGATATACAGTATGTATATTTCCCAGCATGATGTTCGATAATTGAGCCAAGGAAGCCCTGTTAAAAACTCCAGGATTGCTTTCAAGGCCTAGAAGTGGGTTTAGCAGTCAGAGGTCCCATTACGACCACATGGGAAAACTGCCTTTCCACCACTTTCTTAGGGCTTCTTCCCGCCCACAGATGCCTACTCCTTCTAGCAGTGCCTGCTGCTGTCTTGACTTAGCAGCAGAGAGGACAGAGAAGCTGGCACTGCCAGAAGAAGGAAGGGCAAGAACTTCTGGTTGCTACAATTAAGTCATTTGGAAGCTACTCCCAGTTGAGTCCTTTTATTTGTTTTAAGGGATCTAATGTGAACTGGATTACAGGCAATCCGAGAGGAGGGAGCGTTGGCACCAGGATGGCGCTAGGGGGTGCTTGGCCTCAGTGCTGCGGAGAAGGGCCACTGACACTGCCGGTAAGAAGATTCAGGGTGGGAGAAGGGGTAGAAACAGGCTGGGGGAGGATCAGGCCCACACGAGGATCCAACGCCCGATCCAACGCCCTGCCTCAGGCTGGGCAGCCTGATATGTGGCTGCTCAATTCCCCGCTGGCAAAACAGCCGGCGGAGACTGGAGGACTCCCATTGTGGGGTTCCGGGGCTTCCCTCTGGGAAAGGGGACAAGTGGCTGCAGGATGCAGGAGTAGCCATTTTGCTACCGCTGCTCTACAGGACCGGGCAGCTCAGGATTGGGCTGCTCAGCGTATCACCCTCACAGAGCAATCCCGTAACCTGCGCGGCATCAACGCGATAGAGTTGCGTCAATGCTGCGCACTTAGCGCTTCCCTTGCGTTGGCCAAAGCAGTGGACAGGGGATAGGCGGGCCGGCAATCGGCCATAAGGCCAAATCCTAAGCCCAATGGGGAGGCCGTGCGGCCCCGATTTTGGCAGCGCAGTCACCTCGGATCTATGCCTACTGTTTAGCACGCGCAGATCCCAGGAGCCCATAAGGGAGGCTGGAGGAGCCCATAAGGGAGGAGCCCATAGGGAGGCCCTTGCCATGGGGAGGCTCCAGCCTTGCCTATACTATGCTGGATTTCGCACAGGTCAGCCGGCCTTGCTAATCCAGCGCAGTATAGAATTGCCCCCTCAGTCTCCTCCTTCCTTCTCATAATTCCTTTGCGAGCCCCAGGACAAACCCTTTTGCTTGTGATTATCAATAGCAAGGTTAAATACTTTTTTTTCCCCCTGAATAAATGGTTCCAACTCCTATCTTTACATGCTTTTGTTCTGGAGTATTTTATAGAGCACTAGTTATCTTGCCATTTTCATTTACCATTTTCAAACTTTTACCATGTTTTTTTCATTTGAGAAAAAAAAAATCCATTACTTTCTGGAAAATGAATGAGATCACATTTTAAATCCTGTCAATACATTTCCCCATTCATGAGAAAATGGTGTCTTGTTATAGGCCCTATCTCTGTTAGCCAGCATCTTAACACTCCCCCTCCATCTGGAAAGCTTTCAGTTTGCTGCTTTGTTTTCTGTGTGTGACTGCACATAACTTTGCGAAATGTTGTCCTGTCTCCGTAAATTATTTTATGGAATTTCATATGAACGAGGCTATACGCAAATAAATTGTGTTTACTGTATAATCATTGAGAAATACACTGCCAGCTACTTTCATTGCCTAAACTGAAGTTTATGCTGGCATTTTAAAAGCAGGTTTTAACTTTTTGGTTCTCCTGAATTAATACTACAATATTTTATGCCAGTGAATATTTCCATAAACACACACATACATTTTTTGCAATATCTAGAATAACAGTTTTGTGTTCAGGAGACCTGGGTAGGGGGCGTGTCCTGCACAAAATTAGAATCTTAATCTTATTAAAAATGTAATTGTACTGTAGAGTTAGGAAAAAATAAAAATAGTTCATTCTTACGTTTAACTTTTAAATATTAACGGACAATGATGAAACATCATAATTATCTTTCCAAAGGTTGCTGAAACCTGCCAGGTACATATAATAGATTAAGGGCCCAATCCAGCGGTGTTATGCTGCCAGAACGCTGGGCGGGACATCCGGGTGATTGACAGCCCGCCCGTCGCGTTACGCAGCGTTACGCCGTTTGCGTAACGTACGCAAGTGGCGTAATTGGTTACACAAACGGCGTAACGCTCCAGAATGCGACGGGCGGGCTGTCGATCACCTGGATGTCCCGCCCAGCGTTCCGGCAGCATAACACTGCTGGCCCAATCCTATCCAACTTTCCAGCTCTGATGCAGCCATGCCAATGGGGTGTGCACTGCATCCTGCAGTGGGGAGCTGGTCATAGAAACCACCTCAAGGTAACATCCGGTTCCTCTCCTTGGGGCTGCATTGCATTAGCACTTGAAAGTTGGATAGGATTTGGGCCTCCAGGATGGGAAACTAGTACATGAAATCTGGCTTGGCCAGCCTGAATACAAATCTGACAATACTGCCCTTCAGCCTTTGCTCATTGAAAAGACCATTGCATACTTTATGCTCTCGATTCATCAAGCTTCAGCTTCCAGCCAAGGCCCATGACTTCTCCGACCCAATGCTGGAGGGAGATTCCAGATTTGGACACGGCTAACCACCTGTCAGTTCCAGATTTGGATATAGCTGACCACCATCCTGGCTTGGCCCTGATAGCAGCAGGGACCCTACTCTGTTCAAATATACTCCAAGTGCATACGAGGGCCCTCTCACACAATACCAGAACCAGGGGACACCCACTAACGTTGAGTGTTAGGAGAGTTAAAACAATCACAAGAAAATATTTCTTTACCCAGCTTGTAATTAGTCTGTGGAACTCCTTGCCACAGGATGTGGTGACGGCGTGTGGCCTGGATGCCTTTAAAAGGGGATTGGACAGATTTATGGAGGAAAACTCCACCACAGGATACAAGCTATGACGGGTATGTCCAGTCTGCGATTAGCTGGTTGCTCATCATGAGGGCTGAGTAGGAATTTTTTTTCTGTCATACAAATTGGCCAGGGATGGCAGATTTTTTTTGCTGACCTAGACTGGCGAGGGAGGGAAAGGTGTTCAGTAGGTTTCATCACTTAAAAACTGCTTACTTGTGCTTAATAAACTTAAACCCCAACCTCAGTATGATGTCTTCCTTGGGGGTGGTGCAAGGGTAATAGCCTACCTCAGAATGCCATATGCAGGGGAGTTCCAGCAAGATACAAATTACTGATCATCTTGTGGCATTCTGGTTGCCCTGAGGCATCTGGTGGGCCACTGTGCGGTACAGAAAGCTGGACTAATGGGCCTTTGGCTGGATCTAGTGGGACACGTTCTCATGTTCTTAGGATAGCAAATTCTGTTTTATTTACCTCAAATTTACCTCAGAAGTTTACCTCAGAAATTTACTTCAGAATGCCAGATACAAGGGAGTGGCAACAGGATGCAGGCATCTTGTTGTCTCGTGTGCTCCCTGAGGCATCTGGTGGGCCACTGTGAGATACAGGAAGCTGGACTAGATGGGCCTTTGGCCTGATCCAGCAAGGCTTTTCTTATGTTCTTAAAAAGCTGGGCATGATTATGATCCAACAATCATCACATAATGAACATCTCAACTGCGCATCTATCTTCAAAACTCTTAACAGTCTAAGATCAAGAATATGGAAAACAACCCCCAAAACAAAAAGATACCTGTCACCTTAAAGTGGAACCTGTTCAAATTCCAACTGCGGCTCAGATCATTGCATTGCTAATTATTCAATGTTGGTAGAAAACCCGACAATTATGACTGATTTATACCAACCCAAAGAGGCATGTTATGCTACACATCGACGTGAGGTCACAGGAAGCCACTTTACAGTTTTCTCAGAAGTACAGAGTCAAAAAGGTCACCGGTGATAAAGGATCTTTTGGATTAGTCTGTTAAATCAATGCATGAATTAAAGGCAATTTACATATAAATGGCCTAATACACTGGCTTTTAAATTAAATGAATTTTTTAAAAGATTAAAGTAACAGCAGAAAAGGTCAGTTAGGCATTAAGTATACATAATATGATTTTTTAAAAAAATTGCTCACTGCCTGCTTTGAAAGCTGCATTTGCACTGTTCATTTATTAATATTTGGTATTCTTTATCAGTAATGTCCAAAAAGCAATGACAGCTCCAAATAGCAAGCTGCAGGAAGGCGAAACTCTTTGATAGCAATGGAAAGAGAACGCCAAAACAACCGATCACATTTAAGCAAAGATGACAGAACCTATTCTGAGCAGGAATCTTTTCCATATGAACCTTTGTACCTTAATTCTAATCAGTTTAGCAGCATTTCCCCACATCGAAACACAGTGCCTTAAGAAGGCTTCACCTAGAAATGCCATTTCTTGGGCTGGAACTGGGGTCTAAAAGATATCTAACTCCAGAAGATATCTCCCAAGAAACTGATCATAATGGCCAGTGCAAGCCTCCCCTAACCATCTAGGTGTCCCTTGAAGAGCTGCCCAGGGAAAACAACAAGAAGTTGGGCACGGACCAAGAGAATGCTACCTTAGAATGCCAGATGTGGCGGAGAGGCAGCGAGATACAAGTATCTATGTGTCTTATGTACTCCCTAAGGCATCTGGTGGGCCACCGTGGGATACAGAAGCTGGACTAGAGGGGCCCTTGGCCTGATCCAGCAAGGCTTTTCTTACGTTCTCATGTTCATATTCAGCTGTTTCTGCCCCATCACCCAGTTTTGCATCGTCCTTTCTTTAAATTCCTTCCCCCCACAACGCTTGAAGAAACTCCACCAGCGCGTGTCACATACTGCAGTAAAGCAGGTTGCGACAGAGTAGAAGTTAGCAGGGTTAGCAGGAACTGAAGAGTACACTTTGCATTCAGAAGGCCCCAGATTCACAGCGCAATCCTAAGCAGTGCTGGCATGGCGAGGCCGGCCAGCCAGCACCATATCCAGCACTGCTTAGGTGAAGCTGGAGTCTCCCTGCGGCAAGGGGATGTTTGTGCCCTTGTTGTAGGGCAGGTGCCAGCCTCCCCTATGGACGCCTCGGATCTGCACCTGCTGAACAGCAGACACAGATCCGAGGAGACCATGTGGACCTAATTGGGGCCTTATGGCCGAGTCCAAGGCCCGCCTCCCTCCCTGGTCAGCCCAGCAACAGCTCGCCCTCGCCCTGCCCACTCCCTCCCTCTGTCCTGGCTCGTCATGTGTCTGCGCCAGATGCAATTGGCTGGCGCCGAGGGAGACAAGTGTGGAGGTTCCGAGGCCGATGCTGCCTGCAGCACCAATCTCTGAGTCAGAGCACCAACGCATGGGTGCTGCTCAGCATCCCCCCAGTTTGGCGCTCTGCATATAGCATCAACACTATCACGTAGTGTCGACGCTACAGAGCAGAGGCAGAGCTAAGGGAGGGCAGAGCTCTAAGTTTTGCAAGAAGCCTTACCTTGCAGTGGAAATCACTCCTCTCCTGCACCGTTTTAGCCAATCTTCGCAGGGAAAAGCAACATCTTGGCGTTGCTTACTGGCTACAGCAGCAAGGGAGAGGAGGGATTTACATGACAGGGTAAGGCTCCTTGCAACACTTAGAGCTTTGCCCGCCCAGTAGATCCGTCTCTGCTACAGAGCACCTAAGATGGCGCCCTCAGTCTCTGAAAATCCCTGTCTGAAATGCTGGAGAACATCTGCCCATTAATGTCAAGAATACTAAGCAGGAGGGACCAACAGTCTGCATAAAGTCATTTTGGATGTTCCTTGCTCTCTGGTCCCATTGTCATCTTTTTTTTTTTGCTGTCCAAAACTGGGATGGCAAACTTCCCAGGGCAGGGATGTGTCTATCCCAGAGTGCAATCCTAACCTGGAGTTAGGCCAGCAAAGTTTGGCTGGCACAAGGGAGTAAAGTATGGTAAAGCATGTTTGGATCCGGTGCCATCCTCCCTGACTCCGAGAGTGGTCCAAACGTGCTTTACGGTGGACTTTGTGCCAGCCGAATTTTCTGACCTAACTGTTCCGGCCTAACTCCAGGTTAGGATTGCGCCGTCATTTATATAGTTTTATAAGGCATCATATTGAAGGCACAATAATTATGAGCTGACACAAGCTGGGAGAGAAAAGGAGCTATTACTAAACAATTTAACTGAACGTATTAAAACGATCACACTACAGTAATAAGCAGACTCTCACACAGCATGGGGCTAACCGTCCTGTACCAAAGGTTCACACCCCTCTGCAAGTCACAAGTCAAATTCACACTGCTTGTGTAGCTCTTTCCACCACCATCACACTTCCCCCTCCCAACCAGACTCGCGCTTTGGCTAACCTTCATGGCAAGAGTATCACATTCCGCTTAAATAATGGCACGCATGGGTTTTCTCAGGTTGATTTGTTGTATTTAAGGTATTTATATCCTGCCTTTTGACTCATAAGGCAGGCTAGGCAACAAGAATGCATGCTGGTCCTTCTGAAGCCCCTCTCTTATATGAGTGTGTGGAGAAAAGTCCCTGTGTGTTCAATGAGGCTAAGAGTGCAATCCTACCCAGCGGGCCGGCCAGCGCCAAATCCAACGTTGGGTGGGGGGAGGCTGGATCCTCCCCGAGGCAAGGGCCCTTACTGTAGGGGAGGCTCCAGTCTCCCCAGTGTGCTCCTTGGATCTGCACCTGCTAAACAGCAGATGCAGATCCAAGGAGACCACGCGGCCTGAATCAGACCAAATCCAGAGCCGAATCTTATGACCGAATCCAGAGCCCGCCCATGTCCCACCCACAATCTCTCTCCCCCCGGCCCATTCCGTGTCTGTCTGAACACGGAGCCTCCCTTGCGCCGGCCAGCTTCGGCCGATGCGAGAGAGGCTCGGCGCAGGCGCAACGGAACCGGTGCTGCCTGCAGCGTCAGTTCCGTTGCTCAAGCGCTGACACGGGGGTGCCGATTGGCGCCCCTGTGTTGGTGCTAATGGTGTCGCGCCAACGCTATGACGCAACAGGTGCGCTTGGATTGCGCTGTAACTCTCAGAAATGTGTGTATAGCAGTGATTCTCAAACTGTGGGTCAGGACCTGATGTCAGGTAGATAGGTCATGGAAAGCTGGGAGCAGCCATCTTGGAGAACAACAGCAGCTCTTACTCTTGCTCCTTTTGTGAGTGCTTGAATTTCAATGAGGGTTTTTTTTTTAATTTTGTCTTCATCTTTTAAATATTTTGTCCTAACCTTGCACTTTGTCAGGGATGTTTCATGGTTGTGCAATCTGGTGGTCTTGTGTGCTCCATAGGGCATCTGGTGGGCCACTGTGAGATACAGGAAGCTGGGCTAGATGGGCTGGACTTGCTGCAGTCCAAGAACGCCAGTTTTCATTCCAGGAGTGTTTCTTGATTATGTCACAATGACAATGTCACTTCTGGCCATGACATCACTTCTAGGTTAATGGCGTTGCTTCTGGTGGGTCCCAATGTGCGTGCCATTCTAAATGTCCAGGTGGAAAACGCCTGAGAACCTCTGCAGTGTATGGTACTTCAGGCTGAATGTGCAGAGGGCCTTCCATTTAAGTGGGAGCTATAAATGGTTAGGACAATGAGGTAAAGGTAAAGGTTTCCCCACAACCGAATGGTCTAGTCGTGATCGACTGTAGGGGGCGACGCTCATCTCCATTTCAAAGCCTGTAGAGCCGGCGTTTTGTCTGAGGACAAGCTTCCATGGTCATGTGGCCGGCATGACTCTACGCCATAGCGCACGGAACGCCGTTCCCTTCCCACCGAAGTGGTCCCTATTTATCTACTCACATTTAGGTGCTTTCGAACTGCTAGGTTGGCAGGAGCTGGGACAAGCAACGGGAGCTCACTCCGTTGCGCAGTCTTGAACTCCCAACCTTGCGGTCGGAAAGCCCAGCAACAGCGGATTAACTCACTGCGCCACCACGTCCAGGACAATGAGGTAGGAAGGCCCTAAGAGGGTACAGTGATATAGTGGGGGAATGCTCAGAGATTGGGAATGGTCAGAAGTGTGATTCCACTGTATACATTCTGCCTGTGCTGGGATGGAAGGTGTGAAGGGGCATGAGCTGAGATCCCCAATAGTATGTGTCTAACTGCACTCCCAAAACAGCCAACCTTCCAATGCCCACTCACCAGGCTCCCTCTTTGATAGGAAATGCTTTGATGAGACCTGATGGCTCCTGGGTGACCTTTAGATGGCAGGATCTTCCCTTGCTTTTAATGGGATTTCATGCTTGTTGCCATTGAATTGAATTATTGATATTCCATCTATTTCAACTTGCTTAATGCTCAGGTGGTTTTCAGGAATCCTTGTGATCGAGAAATCTGTCCATCTGTCCAGCCACCCACACACTCACCCATTTTTTAAAAGTATAAATACTCAGCTTTTTGGGTTGCTGCAAATTTATACATGAGGTTAGACTATTAATCATTGCCTTTGCTGAAATGATGTAGGTGTCACGTACTGTAGTAACGATTTTTAAAGGAAGGGATATTTCATGTTATATAAGGAACCCACTACATAATATATAAAGAAACTATACTGAAAAACAAGCACCAGTTAAAGCACGGCAGTTCATTTATTCATGATTTTTTTCCCAAGGAGAATTAAAACATTGTGCAAAAGAAGGTCTCAGTAGGGTAAGTAATCCACTAGTGATAAGAAAAGAGTTTACAATGGACGATCTTAAATGCAAACTTTACAAGAAACTTCTTTAAGTATTCAGTCAGAATTGGGGCAGGAAATTCCACCGATGATTAATGGGGTTCTCTAGAATGATGCTGAATCCAAACAAAGGAACTATAAATGACCGAGAGTGTTACAAAATATATTTCAGTAAGGGCGCAGTCCTAACCTGGAGTTAGGCTGGCACAGATTGGTCAGCTAAGTGTTTGGACCACTCTCGGAGTCACGGAGGATGGCACACATCTGTGTGTTGGCCTCTGACGCTGAGTGTGGTCCAAATGCGCTTTATGGTGTCCTTTGTGCCAACCAAACTTTGCTGGCTTAACTGTGCCAGCCTAACTCCAGATTAGGATTGCTCTCTAGTAAAGGTAAAGGTAAAGGTTTCCCCACGACCGAATGGTCTAGTCGTGACCGACTGTAGGGGGCGGTGCTCATCTCCGTTTCAAAGCCTGTGAGCCGGCGTTTTTGTCCGATCATGGTGGCCAGCATGATTCTACGCCGTAGCGCACGGAACGCCGTTACCTTCCCACCAAAGTGGTCCCTATTTATCTACTTGCATTTTAGGTGCTTTCGAACTGCTAGGTTGGCAGGAGCTGGGACAAGCAACGGGAGCTCACTCCGTCACGCAGTCTCGAACTCTAGTAAGCGCTACCAAAATATCAAACCAGTAAAGAATTAATCAATCAATCAACAGTATTTATATACCACATTCCAACAGGAAGTTCATAAAGCAGTTTACAGGCAAACAATAATAATAAAGTTAAACGGCTCCCTATCCCAAAAAGGCTCGCAATCTTAAAAAATGCAGACCACCCCCAGCAACAGCCACTAGAAAAGACACTGCGCAGGGGTGAAGAGGGACAATTACTCTCCTCCTGCTAAATATTAGAGGAACACCAACTGAAAAGTGCCTCTTGCCCAGCTAGCAGGGGTAGAATATGTAGAAGAATACATAGAAGGATGTGTAGGTTTCACCTTTCCATCCTGCAACATGACTCACAGCATATCTCCTTGGTATGACGTCCTTATAGGGAAAGGTCGGTCCAGCAACCTTACCTGTGCATTCCCATCCCAACCCCGCACAGGTATCAGCATGTTGGTCCACCCAAAAGCCTGCCATGGCAAACGGGTTTCAGCGAGACCTTTCTTTCCAAGAACAACGGTACAGATTATTCACCAGCATGAAAAGCATTTCGAGCCCACCAGTGCCAACGCAGCAATTAGTACATTGATAATAAAAGGACTGAAGTCAAGCATGAACAGGAGGGACTTGAATCTTTCAGATCAGCACAGCAGGGCAAACACCGAAAGAACAAATAATGTCAAAAAGAAGACGAGATGGAGAAAGTAGGACTTGAGAGGGCAATTTATTATTGGTATTTATTGCTGTGAGTTATCAAGCACACATTTGAGCAGTAGGACAACCTACAGTAGGTCTTTTAGTCCAGAATGCTCAATGTATAAATGTATAGGTCAGTGATAGCAAATCTTTTGGGCTTGGTGTGTCAAAACGTAGGAAGATCTTAGGTTTGGTGTGTCAAAACTTGACTCTGTTGGCATGTCAATCCCCCTCCCAAACAAAAGAGAAACAGTTCTTTATATTCATTTATTTGAACAAAAAATGCAGTCCAATCATGAGTGGTGCTATGTATGCTATAAAGAAACATCAGATAATTGCAAAAATGAAAAATGAATACAATAAATTCATTTTTTTTCAGATGTTGGTGAGCACTGGTGTGTCACCCCAAACACTGTAGTGTGACCTTTGACACACATGTCATTGGTTCCCCATCACTGGTATAAGAGGTAACATTCTGGCGGGGGCTGAAGACCTTTTTATTTCGAAAAGCTTTTAATTGTTGACAGGCTGGCTGGTTTTTATACTCTTGCTTATATTTGATGATCCATGGGGCTTGTTGTTGTTTTAAATTTTAATTGTTTTAATATTGTTTTTAAATTACTGCTTTTTAATGTTGTGAATTTTATTGTATTACTGTTTTTGCTGTAAGCCGCCCTGCGTGCCTATGGGCAGAAAGGCGGGGGTATTTATTTAATTAATTAATTAATAGAGCCTTCCCATCTTCCCTTCAACATGACATAGTCCAACAGCGGCCAAACTTGCTTAACATAACAGCCACATATGATACACTTTATGTGTTTCTGTCGCAAGAGAGATGCATAAGAGCTGCCACATTTACGAAGGATTTACTTTCTTAAATATATTTACTCACCATAAACATTAAACGTATGGCTTAATGCATTTTATACCCAGTAAATAAATAGTGGCACAGTGGGTTAAACCGCTGCTGCTGGGCTTTCTGACCAGAAAGTTGGGAGTTCAAGACCATGCAATGGAGTGAGCTCCCGTTGCTTGTCCCAGCTCCTGCCAACCTAGCAGTTCGAAGGCACCTAAAAATGCAAGTAGATAAATAGGGACTACTTTGGTGGGAAGCGTTCCATGCGCTACGGTGTATAGTCATGCCGGCCACATGACCACGGAAGCTTGTCCTCGGACAAATGCCAGCTCTACAGGCTTAAAAACAGAGGCTTACAGGATTATAGCACCGCCCCCTACAGTCGATCACGACTAGACCATTCGGTCGTGGGGAAACCTTTACCTTTTAAATAAATGTGAATAAAAAATCTCAAGCTTTATGTTAATTGAGATGCATAAAAGGAGAACAGCCATCATTTTTCCGCGAGCCACACATTAGATGTCACAGAGCTGCGTTCAGCTTGCAAGCCGTAGTTTGGCCGCCCCAGCCTAGACTGTCTCCCAGCCTTCCTGATTGCTTGAGAGCCCAGATTGACATACACTTCACAGATCTGGGTCAGCCTTAGTCTTAGATGCCCTGTTTGCCATCTACTGCTAGAAAGTCAATGGTGGGTTTTTTTTTTCTTTGTAATTTTTATCTTTTAAAAAACAAAAAACAAAACCCTACACCCTCTTAAGTTCCCCTGGCTTCAGCGTCTTTCTTCTATACCATTTTTGATACTGACCCCAGCGCCACCCTGGGTGACCTTCCCACAAGCAGACCATGAGTGCGCACACCACTGACTTGATCCAAGCCTTGGATCTACAGACACCCAGCTGGATAAGCGAACCTTAGCAAGGCTGCTGAGAGAACAACATCGCATGTGGTAGAGAGACACAATGTACAGAGTTGAGTGTTACTCAAGCAGTGAAGTTCACACCTGCAGGGAACGCTATCACAGTAGTGCCCTTTGCTCATTGCTGCCTCTGCTTGCCACTTCTTCAAAACAGGTTGGGGAGGAGCACAGAAATAGAAGACATAAGAGCATAGGAAGAGCCCCGCTGGATCAGGCCAAAGGCCCATCTAGTCCAGCCTCCTGTATTTCACAGTGGCCCACCAGGTGTCTCAGGGAGCACACAAGACAACAAGATGCCTGCATCCTGCTGCCACTTCCCTGCATCTGGCATTCTGAGGTAGCCTATTTTCCCTCGCATCCCCCAGTGAAGACCCCAGACTGCAGCTTGAGTTTAACTTGGGCCACTTTATGAAACACAAATGACCAATTTTAAAAACATGCAAAATACTGCACACACCATCCCTCCCTTGCCAGTATGTGTCTAGCCCAGTGTTTCTCAACCTTCAGAGACCCACCTGGGATTTTGTTTTTCATTCAGTGCTTCAACATATTATTTTGTCCTAATCGTGTTTTCTGTCAGGGACGTTTCATGGTTACGCAATTGCTTCAGTCCAAGAATGCCAGTTTGACGCCAGGAGTGCCATTTTATTATATCACAATGCTGGCACTTCCTGCTTGATGCCACAGCATCATTTCCAGGTTAATGACATCACTTCCAGTGGGTTCTGACATGAGTGCCATTCTAAAAAAAGTGGGTCCCAGTCTAAAAAGTTTGAGAACCACTGGTCTAGACTGTTTGGAAACAGCACTGACGGAAAAAAAGGGGACAGCAAATTTGAGTGCCACTTCAGGCACTGGTTTGTCTTGGATTTGGCCTGGTCTACAAAGGTTGGATTCTGGCAGAAAGAGACAGTTACACAGGTATAATGTGTGTGTGTGTGTGTGTGTGTGTGTGTGTGTGTGTGTGTGTGTGT
>JAJKFI010000004.1:5840760-5875756 GCA_029204185.1 Lerista edwardsae
TGTGTGTGTGTGTGTGTGTGTGTGTGTGTGTGTGTGTGTGTGTGTGTGTGTGTGTGTGCGTGCGCACCACACATCTGTAAACTATATCTGCATCTATAAAAGTTGTCTTTGGGTTAGACCTAAGGAACCTCTGAAAAACCTTTTCTTAACCCCAGAAATGCAACTAAGTCGGCCAGACAAGACAAAAATCACAGAAATGGTTCTGAATCCTGAGTGTGCCACTGAGCTAGAGAAGCTAGCCTAAAAGAGCAAAAAATTAACAGGTCACTATTCCAAAGCACAGGACGCTTCCCCATGGAAAACAACATCCCAATAAAAAGTTATAGGCAATTGTGTCAAAGAAAAGAAAAAAAGGGCCTGAACTTAAAGCTAGGAAAAGGTCATCCATTAAAAGGATTTAGGAGGAAATGCTTTACAAAGAGAAGAGATGTTACAGAAAATAAACAGCCTCAGGCAGCTTTTCTACCCACTGATATAAACTTTAAAAAGGAAACAAGGACTTGAAGGACAGAATTATTGAGCAAAGAGAAGTGGCTGGCCTTTCGGAAATGGCCTTTCTAGTCTCGCTCCATTTTGGGGAATGGAAAAAACTTGCACACTTTATTTCCATGTACTGCTCAGAGCCCCAGACAATATGCATCTAGTGCAGTGGTGTCATTCAAATGATTTAGGAACAGGAACTCACTTTTGATTGGCATTTGTTGGGAACCCGGAACCAGCCACGGAGCCCGTTAGGATCCAGAACGCCCGTTCTGGTCCGTTCCCCCTGAATGACATCACTGATCTAGTGAAATGCCAACGGAGAGGGCCTCTTGTCACAAGATGGGGAGGAAGGAAGTCATGGTGAGACCTCAGCATGCGAAGAGATGGGAGGAGCCCGGAGCTGACAAGCAGGCCTGCCATTGGCTTCTAGTGCTGACAACATCATGTGTGGGTGGTGGTGTTCACATCGGCTCAGAACGTTTCTGGCTTCCAAATATTTAAAGATTTCACTTGGATAGCTTCTTCTTTCTTGGGCATAATGAATGCTGGAGCCCTACTGGCAGGAGAATCTGAGGCAAGGATCCGACAGGTGAACCTATTTCCGTTCCAAATTGTACTTAGCCAATGGTGGCTCTATTGCCAGGCCTCGTCGCTGGGCAAGGGCAATTGGCTTCTGTCGGAAAGGGATGGTGGCTGAGTGGGGCAGGGAAGGTGAATGGAGAAGAAAAAACAGAGTGGAATTATCATCATGACTATGGTACTTTCACACAGGTGTCGTGACTGCTGTACTCCGAGCATTGGCTCCTTCCCAAGGACCTGGGATGGTCAGAGGTATTTCCTCAGTATGTGGACAGTCCCTAAAAGGGCTGCCTTTTGTAGTAGAGTGAGATTTTCATGAGTTTGAGTGTTTTAAGACGTTGCTCAAGGGCACAATCCTAACCTGGAGTTAGGCCGACACAGTTAACTCAACAAAGTTTAGCTGGCACAAGGGACACCGTAAAGTATGTTTGGACCACTGTCGGAGTCCGAGAGGTCAGCACACGGATGTGCTCCATCCCTCCTCCCCAAGAGTGGTCCAAACCTGCTTTACAGGAGCCCTGGTGCCAGCCAAGCTTTGCTGGCCTAACTGTGCTGGCCTAACTGCAGGTTAGGATTCGGCTCTGAGAGCATAATCCTATTCCTGCGTTGCGCCGGTGCTACGCTCTTGAGCTGGTCCAGCACTGTCGCAAATGTGCCGTCAAGCGCATCTGCACCCCTCTAGTCGGGTGCTGGATCGGTGCAAGCAGCAGCAGCATGGGTGCCACTGCGCCCATCAGCAGCGCCGGCTGTGTGCTGGTGGAGCGTCAGCAGTGCTCGGTTGGCGCAGGACCAAGGGCATGCCAGAGGCATGCTAGGGGGGTAACAGGGCAGTGCAGTGGGCAGCAACGCACGATGGCCGTAGTGCCAAATCCTAAAACCCGTCCCCAGCCTCAGTAGCCCTGATTCGAGCTGCTGCTGTGCACATGCTGCTACTACTACACTTTTGAAAGGGCCCAACAAAAACTTCCTGCCCTCCTGCACTGCACTCAAGTATGCACAACCAAACTGAGCTGGGAGAAAAAGAGCTCTGAGTCTTGAATCCCTTTAAGAAGCTCTGCTTTTCACTTTGAGATCCATGGCTGTCTTACTATACACCCAAAGATGCCATCACAACAGTCAAGGCATCCAATGCTGGAATAGGCTTGGCATTGCAGAGCCAAGCCAAATAAAAACAGTTTTCCAGAAGCGATCTCAAGGCTGCTGACTGCACACTTCTGTGCTCTCTTTGACATGTGGGTGCCTGCCCATCTTCTGCAGGTGCAAAGTTCATATAAAAAAAATCCCGATGAGTATGCTAGGGCACAAGTCCCATAAGCAGAGTCAGACTACAGCTCATCCTATAGGAGAGAGAGAGAGAGAGAGCTTTCAAGCTGTACCTTTTCTGCTTGCTGCTACCTTGGGTGCCGATGGTATGATATAAATAATCACCTTGTACCATCCTTCCTGATTAAAAGGGAATAACAGGCACTGGAATGAGCAGTTCATTACTGTCTTTGCCACGAGAGTTTGTGCTAACAAGTTACTCTCAGGTTGCTCTCATTCAATCATGCTGCTAATAGGACTGCTTTCCCAGTAATTGGTATATTTCAGACAACAGAAGAAGTTGAATGGCTGCTGGATTCATTAATGATTTGTGGTGACTTTCATGGTAAAGATGAAAACGTATTAGTTTACCAGATGCCAGATCATGCTATGGGCCATTAACAAGAGGGTGTTCTCCAAGCGCTCACAGAACAAATAGCAGCTGGTTTATTCTTCGGCGGGCCGACATAATCACATGCATCTCATATCCGATTCACTACAATGCTGTCAGATGTATCATAAATTAAAGGCCCCAAGCGCTCATTAGCATGGCTCTGCGCTAAAAGCCACACGTTGGCCTGCAGAAATCAAAAGCGCAAAGCCTCCCACTTCAAAAATGCAAATGAGGAAGAATACCAGGACTGCTTTGGAAATCTACGAATTTTTCTGCACCACAATCTCTTTGTACACAAGTGTTCTAACAAGGCACGTTCAGTCCCAAAAACACATTCCACACAGCCCGGAGCGGTCTTTTCTTTTTACTTAAGAATGCTTTGAAACCCAAAGTAGGAATCCTTTGCAAATCACGATCACCAGCTTCCTGCTAACTGGGCACATCCCCTGCTAACTGGGCAAGAGGCACTTTTTCAAGTGGTGTCCTCTTATATTTAGCAGGGGGAGAGCAATTGTCCCTCTTCACCCCAGCACAGTGTCTTTCTCGTGGCTGTTGCTGGTGGTGTTCTCCATTCTTTTAGATTGTGAGCCCTTTTGGGACAGGAAGCCATTGAACTTTAACGTTATTATTTGTCTGTAAACCGCTTTGTGAACTTTGTGTTGAAAAGCGGTATATAAATATTAGTGATTGATTGATTGATTCCTTCTCCAGCAAATAAAAGTTAAAATATCTATCCCTAAAAAATCTAACTTCATAACTAAGGGGTGTGCATGGTTCCCCCTCAATACAGTTCGAATCACCAGGAACCTACATTTTGTACTTCCAAAATTTACCTCTGTTATATACAGTATAAGGCAATTTAGTTTCCTGGGTTCCTGGTCTGTTTTCAATTCCTTTTCTTTCACCCTAAACCAGTGGTTCCCAAACTGTGAGTCAGGACCACCAGTGGGTTGCGAGCCAATTTCAGGTGGGTCGCAAAGCACCTAGAGCAGCCATATTGAAAATATGGGAAGATGGGATGCTGGAAATGGGGCGGGCTGTGTGGTGGTTTTGCTTATGTCAAGGTTATAAACAGGATTTTTTCCCCCCCTTTCTGGTTCACTTTGCTATTAGAAAATGGCTGAGAAATAACTCAACTTATTGCTGCATTCTCAGGAAAGCAGGAGGCTCTGGCGTCACAATGACGGCACTTCCAGCCATCAGGAGTCAGGGAGGATGGAGGATGTCTGTGTGCTGGCCTCTCTGACGCTGAGAGTGGTCCAAACACACTTTACGGTGGCCCTTGTACTGGCCAAACCTTGCTGGCCTAACTGTGTCAGTGTAACTCCAGGTTAGGATTGCGCCCTCAGGATGCCTGCTAGAGCCTTTTAGCAGGCCATCCAGCAGGCACTCTGAGGTCACACATGACCTCCCCCTACCACAAAAAACAGGTTGGACGCAGTGGTGTTATCCTGGCGGAACGGCCCGGTACGCCGTTCCGCCAGTTCTGCAGATGGGCCCGGGCCGTGCCGCCTCTCCCAAGGACGGGCGAGCTGCTCTTGGGCCCGCCTGCCCACCCTCATGTCCCGAATTGCTCTGAAATGGAGCGATTCGGGCGCTGTGAGGCGCAGGGAGGCGTGGCTGCCCTCCACCATAGGGGCGGAGGGCTGTCAATCATCCAGGCGTTCCGGTTCCTGGCGCGCCTGGATGACGTCTCTGGTTGGACCACATATTTCATTATCTGCCATTTTCACCATCTGCAGAGGTTCCAAAAGTTGAAACCCCCACAGTTGAGAAGGATTGACCCGTACTGTCTATTCTAAAAGGCTGTTTATGAGGTATTTCTCTTCCTTGGATTGTTCACCAACAATGTATGCTACTTTGATCACACAGAACAAGAAATTTCCGGAACTTCAGCTCTTCCAAAGAGAAGCATCAGCGACAGCCATGACCTAAGGGCAGTTGCCTTCTTCAAAGCATGTTGTTTTGTTTTGTTTTGTATTTTTGTTTTTGTAAACTCTTTCTTGGGATACAGGATTCTTCTCTCCCCCCCCCCAGCCTAGCAGCTTGGCACTCAGCAGGGGTTTGCCGCTGCAGTGGGTAAGCTGTTTGCCGCCTCTCTGAAACAAATCATGAAACAAAACTGCCAGAAGCATTGGTTTCATTATGCCGTCCCCATTCGGCGATACTGCAGAGCCACTCATTTGCTGGCCGAGCCACTTCAGGACCCATTATCTCTGAATGCCTGTGAATGGAAAGGCTGTCAGGATGCAGGTGCCCCAGGATAATCAGCCTCGGTCTATATTTCAAGTTTCAAATCCATACCGTCATCTCGGCTGCATAATTTAGCATTGCCAGCAGATAAAACTGAGGTTGACGGTGGGTGAGACTGCACAGTGAGTGGGTCAGAGGCGGAAAAGCAGGAGAAGAGAGGCAACTGTTTGGGGGCTGAGAGTTCCCTTCACCTCATCAAGCATGTGCAACATAATCATGCCCCACGCTCCCTTCAGACAGAGGTCTGGGCACAGGTCTGGGCACTGCGTTTAATATCTGGAAGCAACAACATAACTCCAGAAGGTGAGTCTTCTTATTATATCCCTGTATCCTAGCTGAGACTGAAGGAGGAAGTGAAATGCCCAGGGTCCCCAAGCTGGAAGAGGCAAGATTCAAACCCGGCAAGTTTTGGTTCACAGCTCAGTGTCTTCCCCACTCTACAACACCCGTTCTTCTAAGGCTCTGAAGTACCGCTGGCCATCGCTGCTGAACAATGCCAAGCTGCTGCGCCTCTGACAAACTGAATTCGTAATCTTGGGAAAGAACAGGGAAGATTTTTACACACACACACACACACACACACGCGCACAGAGAGAGAGAGAGAGAGAGAGAGAGAGAGAGAGAGAGAGAGAGTACCACAAATTGTGCCTCAAAACTACTCAACTGTGGCTTAAGCATACAAAAGTGCTGCCTATCACCATTGGCACACTGGGAGCAATGTCCCCGAACTTCAACAAATAAGACTGGGGGCGCAATCCTAACCTGGAGTGAGGCCGGCACAGTGAGGCCAGCAAAGTTTGGCCGGCACCAGGGCCACCGTAAAGTGCGTTTGGACGACACTTGGAGTCAGGGAGGATGGCGCACGTCTGTGTGCTGGCCTCTGACCCAGAGAGTGGTCCAACATACTTTATGGTGTTCCTTGTGCGGGCCAAACTTTGCTGGCCTAACTGTGCTGGCCTAACTCCAGGTTAGGATTGCACTTTCAGTGGTAAAACACAGGTTTGGAAGCACCCCTATATGCAAAATGCAGCATAGGCCAAAGAGCATTCGAGCACATCTCTCTGATTATAGATCTGTTTGCTATCCAGGCCACATGGATAAACAATGGCCAGATTAGTTTTCCTTGCATCCAGCTTCTTTGGCTTCAACGAGGTTAGGGAGCTAAAGAGAGACACTGTGTTTGTGTGTGTGTGGGCGGGGGGGGGGGGCTGCAGATACCTTACATATTGTGCCAAGAATTAAATCCTGACGGCCTCATGGGGAGCAAGCACACATCTTACATGTGGCATTTAGGATTCACTGGCTCGAAGAAAGGAAGGGGTGGACGCTGTCTGCTGAGCCTCTCATGCTTGATAGAGAGAGGGCATCTAATAAGTCACTCAAACAAAAGGAGCCGATACTAAAGGATGCCAGTGCTCAGAAGGGATTACTTGCTGCACAGCTTTGCTCTTTGAAGTGACGGTAAGCCTACACTTATTACAAAAGGTAAAGGCTGTCACAGAGATAATGCAGGAGCCGGAACGGAGAGGCATGAACACTGAAACCAGCTTGCTGGGGCAATGTAACATATCCAAGGCCCACACTGCACCAAAAACCTCGCAATGAACGCCAGCTGCTCCTTTGTTCTTTTCTCAGGGCGCAGTCCTCTAAATGACGTGGCGCCAACCCTACATGCTCGCACTGGCACAACGTCACTAACACCGGGGCACCGACTGCCACCCCCGCATTGGCACTGGAGCTCTTGGGCCGACGCTAGCAGTAGCTTCGACTTGAGAGTGCCGACGGAGAGCCTCCCTTGTGCCGGCTGAACTAAGCTGGCACAAGGGCAGTTCTGGGAGGGAGGAGAGCAGGAGGAACTGGGTGGGCTGGGCAAGTCAGTGGGCGTGCCAGCCCTGTGATGGGGGATGGGCTGGAATGCGGCCAGTAGACCGCACCCAAGGCTCGGGCCACGCAGCTTTCTCAGATCTGCGCCCGCTATACAACACATGCGGTGGCTGGAGCCTCCCCTCAGGCAAGGGCGCAAACATGCCCTTGCCCAGGGAGGCTCCCCAGGGCCAGTAGTGTCATCCAGGCGGAACGGCCCGGTATGCCATTCCGCCAGTTCTGCGGGCAGGCCCGGGCCACACCGCCTCTCCGGAGGATGGGCGAGCTGCTCCTGGGCCCGCCCGCCCTCCCTCGTGTCCCGAATCGCTCTGAAATGGAGCGATTCGGGCGCTGTGAGGCGCAGGGAGGCATGGCTGGCCTCCGCCATAGGGGCGGAGGGCTGTCAATCATCCAGGCATTCCGGTTCCTGGTGCGCCCGGATTATGCCTCTGCCCAGGGCACCTTATTGGGTATGGCGCAGGCCCACCGGCCTCGTCATTCCAGCACATCTTCCACCATGCAGCTGTATCAATGATCATGGGGATCACATTGCTGCCATAGCCCCTCCCCGCCAACCAGGATAGAGTTCTGCCCTTAGCCAAAAATAACCAAAGACACAGGTGTAGAATGGCTTGGCAGAACAACATAGGAGCGGGATCTTGGGAGTTGCAGGGGATCACAAGATGAGCATGCATCAGCAGTGCGATGCTGCTGCAAAGAAGGCGAATGCAACTTCAGCCTGCATTAGTAGAACCGTCGCTTCCAAGTCGCAAGAAGTTGCGGTTCTGCTTTACTCTGCATTGGTGAGGCCTCACCTGGAGTACCGAGTCCAATTCTGGACACTTCACTCGAAGAAAGATGCAGCCAAAATACAGCTGGTTCAGAAAAGCAATGAAGATATAAAACTAGTGGTGAAATTCAGCCAGTTCTCACCAGTTCTGCAGAACCGGTTGCTAATTTTAGCTTGGGAGAGGGAAGAAAGGCAGCAGATGGCCCTGAAGGCCGCCCTGAAGGACACAGAACCGGTTGTTAATTTATTTGAATCCCACCACTGTATAAAACAGTATAAAGAAGTATAAGAAGAACTGAACAGCAGGTTGGTTAAGAGACACCATTTTGAATTTGAGATGTTATCAATAGATTGTAAAGGTTGCAAGTAATTTAGATGTGCTACTCCACGCTTATATATTCTGAATTTAGTTTTGTTTGTTTGTTTGTTTGTTTGTTTTAGTGTTATGTAGTTTGTTTAGTCCGGTGTTTTCCATTTGGTGTTCTCTAGAGATGAGTTTGATGTTGTTGTTGTCTTATTAAAAAATAACCTTTAATTAATTAAAAATTAGAAAAGCAATGAAAATGTTCAGAATGTTCAGAGGGCTGGAGAGCTAGCCCGATGAGGAAAACGTGGGGGAACCTCGTATGTTTAGCCTGCAGGAGACACAAGGACGGAGCCTGCTCAGATTGCGCCTGGGGCGGGGCTGTGACAAAAGAGGTCATGAGGCCCTCCGTGCAGCTTCGCCATGCCCCCTGCTTAGGGAATCGCTCCATTTCAGAGCATACCGGGGGCAAGGGCGGGTGGGGGGGGGTCCACCTCTGTGCCTCTTCTTCTGCAGCACGCCCAGCTCCCTCACCGCTCTAGGGGCACAATCCCTCTGATAGGGGATATGACAGCGCTCTTTGAGGACCACCAAAAAGGGCCTTGCGGGCCGCGTGCAGGCTGGGGGCCTTGTTTTGGACCACCCTGGTCTAGACACTTGACACGTGAGCAGGACATCAAACATGGAAATAAAACTAAGTACATTTTTTTTAAAATTCAGTATAAATTTTGTGTAAACATCTCCACATGCTTCAGAACATTCCGATATTTAGAGAAGGTTCATTTGCTGCCCATTCACATGACTGGGAGTAGAAGCTATCCAAGCTGTGTGCTATGTGCTTGTGAAGCTATCCAAGCTATGGGGACGTGGTGGCGCTGTGGGTTAAACCACTGAGCTGAGCTTGCTGACCGGAAGGTTGGGAATTTGAGACCACGCAACAGAGTGCACTCCCGTCGCTTGTCCCGGCTCCTGCCAACCTAGCAGTTCAAAAGCATGTAAAAATGCGAGTAGATAAATAGGGACCACTTTGGTGGGAAGGTAACGGCGTTCCGTGCTGCTTGGTGTATAGTCATGCTGGCCACATGACCATGGAAGCTTCTTCTCAGACAAATGCTGGCTCTAAGGCTTAGAAACGGAGATGAGTACGTCCCACTACAGTCGGTCACGACTAGACCATTCGGTCGTGGGGAAACCTTTACCTTTTTAAGCTTATGTGCCACACACTATCCATGCAATCAGAGCTCCTATTGTGCTGGTTTTTGGGGTAAGGTTGCTGAATCATGTCTATAGCTTGTATGTAAGCTCTATGGGCCTTTAGCAATGCATGGAGTACAGCATGGGGACATCAGGTGCAATCTTTGCTCCCTCCATCAACATGTGGATTATATGTACACTCAGAACACTGATCACCATATTAAAAATATACCAATTGTATTTCACATATCTTTGTATGCATGATATGTTGCTGTGGACATCGACTTGAGCATCAATGGCTTTCGTCTATATTATCTTCTCTGTCTCGCAGTCAAAACCTATTACTGAAAGTTAAAGCAGACAGACATGTACGATTCTTAAATGCTGTCAGTTTGCACACATGCTTTCAACTGCTTATATTAAGAACTCCAGCTGTTATTTGTCAGTTGTGTGATTTCCTCCTATGTCATATGAGTGGTCCTCACTGACAAACCGGTAGAGTTGCAAAGAAGAAAGATGGCTCAAAGCACACAAATCTCCCATACTGTATGCTTAATGGGAATCACACAGCTACATAGTATAAATCCCCTGCATTCAGACACTTCAAAGGACAGCAGGTCCATAGTTAGAAATATGACAAGATATTTGGGGTAGGTTTTATGTGCTAATACGGGGTAGGTTTATACTGCATATGTGCCCTTGAGGGCGCAATCCTTACCTGGAGTTAGGCCGCCCCAGTTAGGCCAACGAAGTTTGGCCAGCGCAAGGTACACCGTAAAGTACAGTATGTTTGGACCACTCTTGGAATCAAAAAGGCCAGCACACAGACAAGCCCCAGCCTCTCTGACTCCGAGAGTGGTCCAAATTCCCTTTATGGTGGCCCTTGTGCTGGCCAAATTTTGCTGGCCTAACTGTGCCGGCCTAACTCTAGGTTAGGATTGCTTTCTGAGTCTAGGCAGGGATGGGCAGCCCATTCCTAAGATGCCCAGCTGCCATAGGCACAGCAGTAGCCAAAGGACTACAGCTTAGGACATTGGAGCCAGTGGCATTGGAGCCCTCAGGATCAGGTTCTTAATAGCAAGTCTATTGTATATAGTAGCTGAGGAAAGGAGAGAAAGGAGGAATACTGAGGCTCATAAGCAGTGCTGCTTTCATGCAAAAACATGAAATATGTTTTTGAATGAAAAACACTAGAAGGCCAATGTGTTTGTCTGTATTGCTAATCCACCCTCTCCTCCCCCTGCCAACCAGAAGACAGACTGGACAGGTTAAACAAAATCCAAACAAACTCTTTAACCAGAACTCATTTGATTGCTTGATGGATTTATTCCAAATTCATTGTGTGTAAGGTTCTGTTGGACTGCAAATGATGCTTCGTTCTTCCATCTCTGTGTGAAGCAGTTTCTTATCTGATTTGAAATACAACATACTTTCTTTCAGCATCAAACACAAGAGTTTCAAATCAGAAACATGCTGGTCTATGTGTGTGCGTGTGCGCGCATGCATGTGATTGTGTGGGTATTTTGTAGGGTGGTTTTTTATTGTACTTAATCTTTACCCATTTGTAAAGTACAGCTTGCAGCCATCAATCACACATCAAGTCCCTGCTGCGTTAATGCCATGTTCACATGCGTAACTAAAAAACATGGCCTGCCTGAGAAGACTTTTTTAGTAGTTGCATAAAGAACATCAATCAAGGGCTTGCTAGGATGAAATACAGGTAGGGTCCAGATGGGCCTGGAACCATAAATGGTATATTGAGAGAACCTAACATGGCAGAGGATCATTGCAGAATAGCTAGACTACATATAAACACAAGCAGGCCAATATGTTTTAACTTTTTAATCTAAAAAAAATGTGTTGTGGATTAATAAAATAAATTCTAAAATTGAAACCTAGGAGCATAGGGCTTATCAGTTATCCTAGAGTCTTTTCCCTCATTGGTCAGAGGGAAAGACTGGGTAGAATTCTGCCCTAGGGCACAATCCTAAACTGAATTAGGCCGGCAGAAACTAAGCCAGCAAAGTTTGGCCAGCACAAGGGACACGGTAAAGTATGTTTGGACCACTCTCGGAGTCAGATACGCAAGCACACAGACGTGAACCATATTCCCTGACTCCAAGAGTAGTCCAAACATACTTTATGGAGGCCTTTGTGCTGGCCAAACTTTGCTGGCTTAGTTTATGCCGGCCTAACTCCAGTTTAGGATTGCGCTCTTAATGCTTTCCCTTACGGAAAGGGATAGAGACAAAATGTTTGTTTAATGGCAGATGAGAATTCAGGGAGGGCCCTGCAGTATTCCGGAAGGTCCTAGGCTCCCACAGGCTACTACAACAAGGCTCTGGTTCCATGTATGGAACCCTCCAAATATCCTCATGAGAACCTGTAATCCAGACTTCGAGGTTCTCCAGCATCCCAGCTTCTTGCTTGATTTTTGCTTTTCTCTTCTTCCTCAGCAAATTCTATCAGAGGAAAAACAGACTAAGGAGCCTACATGTATTTCAAGCAGAATGGTTTTATTTCAGCCCAGAAGAGACCTTCAAATGGATAAATTTGGGTACCACCCACCAACCTGCTGCCTGAGGCAGCCACTTTAGCTGGCCTCACAGATGGGCTGGCTCTGATTAGAGGCTATTACAGTCAGGGCAAAATCCTAACCTAGAGTTGGGCTGACACAGTTAGGCCAGCCAAATTTGACTGGCACAAGGGCCACTGTAGAGTGCGTTTGGACCACTCTCGGACTTAGGGAGGATGGCACATGTCTGTGTGCTGACTTCTCTGACTCTGACAGCGCAATCCTAGCATGCCACTTGCGTCGACACGACATCATCGTGTCGACGCAAGGGGTGGAGCGCCGGCACGTGGGCGCCGAGCAGCACCCCCGCATTGGCGCTCCATCTCTGAAACTGATGCTGCTCACAGTATTGGCTTCAGAGCGCTGACAGAGAGCCTCCTTTGCACTAACTGAAGACAGTCGGTGCAAGGGATTCTCTGTCTTGTATCGGGATGGGGATTGGTGGGAGGGGAAGTGGGGACTTGGGCAGGACCTGGGCGGGCTTGGGAGGTGGCCACATCCTAACCCCATCAGAAAGGCTGCACGGCCCCAATTTGGGCCGCATGGTCTCCTTGGATCTGCACCCGCTCTTTAGTGGGCGCAGATCCGAGGAGCACATAGGGGAAGCTGGAGCCTCCACTACGGTAAGGGAGCACATGCTCCCTTGCCACGGGGAGGCTCCAGCCCGTCCTAAGCAGTGCTGGATATGGCGCTGGCCCATCGGCCTCGATGGGCCACACTTTACAATGTCCCTTGTGCTGGCCAAACTTTGCTGGCCTAACTGTGCCAGCCTACCTCCAGGTTAGGATTGCACTCTCAGTTACAGAGCAAGGTTCAGTGTTCAGCTCAAAACAAAGAGGACTTTTGAAATGGTAAAGTAAGGTATATCCAACAAGCTTTAAGCTTCATCTTATCATCACAAATGATTCAAAAGATATTCAGTTGTCAAGTGCTGAATCAAACCTACACTATTTGTCAATAAGAGGTACTTAACACAGAAATCCTTTCCAGGTTTTTTTTTGTTGACTTAATTTATGAAGGCTTTTTTTGTTTATTTCTGTGGAAATCAAGAAATAAAGTAAACTCAGGTGAGTCTGCTATGCGAACGCATAAAAAGAAAGGTAGCAATCAACCATCTTTTGGCGAGGAACATCAAATAAAATTGGGTTACCAAAAGAAGGGTATGCAATATATCCCATGAGGGTCTTTTTGTCTCTCACCAAAACTCTTTCTTATACTCTGGAATTTCAGTGCTGTGATTGACTCCAATCCTCTTGGCTACGGTAAAGAGTGCAGGAACTCCATGATCCTGAACAACGGTCATAAATAGTACCTGAGCCATATCTCCAAAATCATGGACCATGACTCAAGCATGGGGGTTAGGCGGATGCTTTGCCAAGGCAGCACCTCCAGGGAGCCCAATTTGCGGTGCTAACCCATTACAGGAAGGAAACAAAGTGACACACCAATGAGCCTCCACTCTTTCGAAACGGATAATGCTATTGGTGGAGAGCGGGAAGGGGAAGCCAGGCTACAAGAACATGCCCTTGGATGGCAATTGACTCTTTTTTTAAAGGAGGGGTGGTGGTGGTTAAGAAAGAGTGAAAAGGCTACTGGATGAATGATGATGAAGAAGAAGAAGATGATGATAGGGATGCCAACCATTCATCAAAGGTAGCAAGAAACGACAACGTTGTGACACCCCAGCCCGAAGAGCCCTGCTGCTTTCCCCCTAAGGGGCAGGACCAACGCAATCACAACAATTTCGTCACTCCTGGGGACATAATAGGTCTAGGGGGACTTACATGTCCTGGATGCTTGGGGCTGCCTGCTGACTCCTCTGCAGGGCTGCTCGTGCGTAACAACAACCACCACCACCACCCGGAAGTGGGATGTGATCTTTTTTTCATTTCTAACACATGGGGAGCCCTTCAGAGGGCTCCACAGGGCACCCCCCACACTCCAGGACATTGGAACAGCCTGTGGTATGTCCCTCCAGACCCATTATGTCCCCAGGAGTGGCACAATCCTTGCAATTGCGTCGCTGCCATTTCCCCGCACTTGCAGCTGGTCCTCCACTGGTATAAGGGATTCTTGCTCCACTCGTCTGGGAAAATGGTAGCACCTTGCTAACAGAGAGACTGAACAGCGAGGACAGAACAACAGCACGATACATGGCAATCATGTCCTTAAGTTGGCGCTGACAGGGTCAGCTCTAGCAGCAGAGGGCCCAACGTGGGGCATTCCTGTGGGGCCCCCTTCTTGGGGTCACCAAGAAGAGCACTGTTTGTGCCACGTACAAAGCACAGCATGTGGAAGTAGTTGGTGGTGATGATATAATATCATCGCCAACTGCTTCCAGGTGCCCCATTTTGGGCTGTTCAGAGGCAGAGGCAGGTGGGAGAGACCAAGGTTAAATTGCTCTGCTCAGCCCACTGAATTACAGCCCATTGAGATCCCAGCTGCAGCCACAGGTAATATGCTCAGCCTGCTAGTGCGGGCCCCCCTGAAGTGCGGGGCCCGATGTGACGACATTGGTCACACTGGCTTAAAGCCGGCCCTGGGCGCTGAGCTTGTCACGGAGGTAAGCAAGAAAATAGCTCCAAGGAGCTGCAACTGGACATAATTGTGGTTTCAGCTTTATGAGCCTTATCCTTTTCATTTTGTTCTTACGGTTCATTTTTCCGCTTCTGTGGAGTTTCCTTCTAAGGCAGACAGGAGGAGGAAAACTGGATTGGAAGGCGAGAACAGATCACAGCAATTAATGGAAAACTGACACAGGGTAATATAATGTCCGCTTGGGAAAGGTAAAAAAAGTCGAGCAAAGCACTGCCACAAATTTATTTCAGGATTGCGGTTGTGCGTGTTTTGAGACCCCTGCTCTTGCTGGTTTCAGAAATGTAGTAGGTCTTCTATTCCCCATATCAGATGACAATATCCAGCTCTAAATTTGTTTTTTTAAACAAATGAATCTGCCAATTCTCTATTGTATGTTATTTAGCCACTACCACAAAGATCTCTCACAATGCTACCAGCTCAGGGATAGAGGTTCCATTTACCCAGAAACACATCATCTAAGATGTCTGCATATCGCCAGTGATGGATCATGGTCTCTGGGAGCACTAAGGGTCTCATCAGGTGTGCATGCAAATGTGTGCATTTTTGGTTCTTGACCCTTCACTTTGGGAAGCACTGGTCTAGAATCGGACACCCCTTGTTATGCTGGAAGCTTTCTCATCCCTGTTCTGCTGGTTTACAGAATAACATACACGTAATGATGTCAATCCTGCCAACCTAGCAGTTTTCTGCCAACCTAGCAGTTCGAAAGCACCCAAATGCAAGTAGATAAATAGGGACCACTTTGGTGGGAAGGGAACGGCATTCCGTGCGCTACGGCGTAGAGTCATGCCGGCCACATGACCACGGAAGCTTGTCCTCGGACAAAAAAGCCGGCTCTACAAGCTTAGAAATAGAGATGAGCACTGCCCCCTACAGTCGGTCACAACTAGACCATTTGGTCGTGGGGAAACCTTTACCTTTTTTTAATGATGTCAAACCATGAGTTTGTCTGGAGATGTCCTATTTGGATTCTTCCAGTATCCCAAATGATTATGGTAGGTCTCAAGACAGGACTTTCTCTGGGGCCCTGCCATGGAATTGCCTTCCTTGGAGGGCTGCTCAGCCCATCTACTTTTTGGCAATTGCCTATTACCACCTCATAAAACTGGGCCTACGTTTTTTGATTTGTTGAACTAACTTTGCTATTTTGTTGATCTTGGTTGCCTTGATGGCATCTTTCTTTGGAATGTATTTAATTAGCTTAATGCTATTACTATACATCACCTTGGGTCCATTCTGTAGAAAGACAAAACATTTAATAATAAATTTTTAAAATGTTAGGGAAGGCTCAATGTGGACTCAAAACATGGCTGCCATTTTTAGCAGCAGTTCTGTGTTGCTTGTGGCATTTCATGTTACACTGCAAGATCAGAGAAGCGTGACCCATATACTGTATATCAGTGGTTCTCACGCTTTTTAGTATCAGGACCCACTTTTTAGAATGACGATCTGTTCAGGACTCACCGAAATGATGTCATGGCTGGAAGTGCCGTCATTGTGACGCCAGAGAATACAGCAATAAGATGGTTTATTTCTCAGCCATTTTCCAATAGCAAAGTGAATCAGAAAGGGGGGGGAAGCCTATTTAGAACCTTGACACAAGCAAAACAATCACACAGCCTTCCCCCTTTCCAGCATCCCATCTTCCCATGTTCTCAATATGGCTGCTCTAGGTCCTTTGTGACCCACCTGAAATTGGCTCATGGCCCTCTGCTGGGGTCATGTTTGGGAACTACTCCCACAGTTTGGGAACTACTGCACTACAAGGTTCACCATAAGACTCCTGTACCCAATAACGTGGCTCTAAATCTCCTTATTAAGAATGCCTGGGCACATGTTATGTGTACGTATACATTCAATGATGTGAGCTGCAGTGTTAACATAAATTAGAGCCCAATCCGAAGCTTCCCAAGCACCCGGAGGAACTGCAGTACAAAAATGGCCACCACTGCATCCTATGGGGCCGGGGACGCAGCCTCAGGTCTCTTCGGGGTAAAGGAACATGGGTTTCCTTATCCCATCTCAAGCAATGGCAGCCCTGATCAGTCTACTCAGATCTGCACCCGGATCGGCACAGAACCAAGTAGGGCTCAGTGGCTTGGGGGCTGGGTGGCAATACTTACTGCTAGGCACACATGCTGGGAGCCGATCTTGGTGCTGAGACCCTGCACCAACTGGCACTGGCCTCAAGGCCAGACCAGGGGCCGTACCGCCAGCGTCAACATGCCATACAGCAATTTCCACAACACCAGGAGAGGGCAGTAAGGCTACAGTGCGGGCGGTAAACCTGACAGGTTCAGACTATTAGGTGTTCATGAGATCATGGCCTTACAGCATCCACAATTACAGAGTGATCTGAAAAAATTACTAAACGTTCATTTCAGCATGGCCTTGGTAATTGTTGTAACAAAGAAATATATAAATTTACACAGAGAGAGATGCATGCTTAATATTTTACTTAATGCAGAGAGGAATTTATCCCCTGATTATAAGACACAAAAACTTAACAGGCTTTAAAGAAAAACTCAATTACATCCACTGAATACCCAAAGGAGCCTTTCCAAATTACTAGGCCGATCATATGTATTTTTTAGAATGTCCTAATTGCATATTTGCACGCAAAGACTATAATGATTCCAAAGGAGCTGTTATAGGAGGAACACATTAAAATCTCCAGAAGTCTAAAAATCCAGATTGTGCCAACTCCAAAGGACTTCTCGGCAATCTACATTAAACAAAGTTAAAGACAGATAATGTCGTTTAATATTGTAGTATTGAAATCTTAATGTTATTTAAACATTTGTGTACCCGCGATGTTATTCGCTTACAAATGGGCTTCGGATAAGCTGCTGACATTTAAACCAACAGGGTAGGGCATAAATGTTATGAATAACAATGTAAATTTACTTTCCCCCCTTCTCTCTGTGCACAATTATAAAAATTATTCAATGCATAGAAATTAGACTTTTCAAAGCCACTTCACAGAATCATTTAATTTGTCTAACTAACTACTCCTAATGCTCTTGCACACTGCAATAAACATTTGGGTTTAAGACTGAACAAATGGAGTGTGAGATATTTTTCCATAAATACAATTGAAGGATCACACACTGGGAGGATTTGTTCACTGTATAAAAACCAAGAGTGCTCTGGGGCAATTCCATTGATCCACAAGAGGTAGAAGTATATCTATTATCACTACTATCATAATTTAAATTGTAATTTCGCATCTCCATTCACAGCAGGGGGCTCTTTCATCTATTTAGAAGATACAACAAGATAAGTGCGTCCCATTTTCTTTTTAGCACCACCAATGCTTAAACGTTCTGGATACATCATTTTTGTATGATGGGGAGGGTGAAACAACCCTTAGGGACATTGAGAAGCCTGGGGCACTGTGGGAAACTCCATTCATCCTAACAGCTAGGGTGGCCAATCCTCCAGGATTGGCCTGGATCCTCCAGGAATCAACATCCATCTCCAGTTGACTACTGAAAGCAATTCAGGGAATTTATTTACAGAATTTATATCCCACCTTTCCCAGGTCAAAGCAAATGCCCAAGGTGGCTTACATGGGCAGGTCAGTCTAAACCACCATTTTTTTAATTGAGTATTTAGACATGTACAAAATTTTGTGATTCACCAATTCCTCAGTCCCTGATGTACGCTTCGCAGTGTGGTTATCCCCTTTGGCTGCGTGCCATCAAGTTTCAACAGGCAATCGTTAATCAAGCCTGGACAGGTCCTCAAGGTTGTACTCTGTTCTTCTGCCAACTGGTCTTCTTACATACTTCCCCGCAACTCTCATTGCGGGGACTAATCAGCTCATCCGCACCTCCATCCTGCCACAAAGGGTTCAGCAGCTTGTCACAGCCTAACATTCTGTCTCCCACCCAAAAACAAGACCAAAGATTCTCCTGCTTAGCTTCAGACAGTGCCAGCAGCTCAACCATCAGTCAACACCTCCTGCCCTTAACCAGGACTTCCAGGAGTTTCCATTACATCACACTGGGGAAAAAAATATCCAGGCTTTGGTAAGTGTTGGCAACCGATTGCCATCCCCCGTTTACCACCAAAGTCTTTTAAGGAATCAAAGACTGCAAGAATTGGTCTCCCGTTATTGTATTTAATTCATTTACTGATGGCATATATAGCCTGCCCTTTCTTCCAAGTGCTCAAGACCACGCATGTGGTTCTTGCTGTTCTCCCCTTTTATCCTCGCAACACGCCTAAAGGTTTGGACAGGCTGAGATATACGTTACTGGCACCAAAGTCACCTATATGAAGAGTGATTTGAACTTGTGTTTCCCTGCTACTAGCCTGATGCTCCAACCACTACACTAGTCAGATGTACACCACCAAGCCATTTGCTCACCTTGCCTCTGCCCCCAACAGTGATTGTGGGCTCAGTCCCAGGTTGGGTGTAGTGCTGGCATGGGGGCATTGAGCGGCACCCCCGCGTCAGCGCTAATGCTCCAAGACTGGCATTGCCTGTTGCGCCAGCCAGGGAGCACTCGTACCGTGCCTCCTCTGCGCCAGCTGAAGCCAGCTGCCACAGAGGCATTATGAGGCTTGGGGGAAGGCAAGAGTGGGTTGGGTTGGGGTTCCTGGGTGGGTGGTGGGACAGGCGTGCCGGCCCAGGAGGGGGGCGGGCTTGGGATTAGGCCATAAGGCAGAATCCTAAGCCTTATCCCCGGGCCACATGGTCTCCTCGGATCTGCGCCTGCTAGGGTGGACGTGCCCTTGTGCCAGGGAGACTCCAGTCTCCCTCAATACTGCACTGGATACAGTGCAGGCCCACCAGCCTGCCTCTTCCAGTGCAGTATAGGCAGTGGTGTTATTCTGCCGGAACGCTGGGCGGGACATCCGGGTGATCGACAGCCTGCCCGTCGTGTTCCGCAGCGTTACGCCATTTGCGTAACCAACTACGCCACTTGCATACGTTACGCAAACGGCGTAACGCTGCGGAACGTGACGGGTGGGCTGTCGATCACCCGGATGTCCCGCCCAGCGTTCCGGCAGAATAACGCCACTGAGTATAGGATTGTGGTGACAGTATTAGGCACTAGAGTGCATGGTTCTATACGGCTGTATTTTATTTAAACAAACACAATAAAATACTTTAAGTAAAATAAAGTCCATGCCATTCCAAACGATCAGGGTAAGCAACATCAAAGTAGAACAACAGAGACTAAAATCCATTCTCTGCCACCATAACAGTAAGGCTGCCATCCTATGCACATTTCCGAGAAAGCCCCCCGGATAGGATCGGGCTGCCTGTGAGCCTCAAAGCGGGTTTTACTTTGTTTTTAAAACACATTCAAGCTTAATCAATTCTATTGACTGCGAAGCAAGTCCAACAAGCCTTTTGTTTCTTCTCCAAGGAGTATTCTTTATTGAGATATCTGAGCACTGTTAGAAAACAAAGCTGCATGTTCACAAAACTACGCTTGTTGAAGTGGCTCTGCAAGTTGTCGCGCCAATGGATCTTTGCATGCAAAAAGAAGATCACAGAATCGTCTAGAGCTGGGTGCATGAGGCACTTCTATCTCTCTCCCAGACAGCTGGTTTAGATTGGTCCATCCAGCTCACTATTACTGACAGCTGCTGTTGTGGGTTCTGATGCAATTGTTTTTTTTTCTGCATCCAAATATGGTTTGCCCTATCAAGCTAAAATCCTCCCACTCCCCATCAACTAGTTATATTGGTACCAAGAGCCTGAGAGACACAACTAGTGCCTTGCCTATCTAGTTGTTTCCCCCACAAAGGAGAAACTTCAAAGTTCTTACATGGAGAAGGGGAAGTAGAAGCTCCAAAAGTGACTATATCCTACAGGACAGCTCTCGCTGCACACTTCCTCCCTTTGTAGCATCAACACCCATGCATTAATGCTTGATAGACATGAGGGGAGAACATTGAGATGCCTCTCTGTAAGGCACCTTCTGGAATCTCCAGAGGACTTTCCCCATTCACACTGTGGTAGCAAACCTGAACCTAGCTGAGAACCACCACATACCATCTGAGAGAATGCTCTGCATCCTCTTTTCCTTTCCATATAACACATCAAGGGTGTCTGTCTTTCCTAAACGCCACTACACTAAACTTTAGTGTAGATAAAAATTCAGAGCTCTGTAAACATTTAACAAATGAAGCATTTCCCATATGTAGTGGTGTATACGTTTTTTTTTTTTTAAATGCTTTAAAATTGACCCTGAAAACCTGGCTTGACTTATACATGGGTGAATGGGGTAAAGCCTTCTCTGCATCTAAGAGCAGATGCTTGGTGAGGCAGGGGGAGAGGAGACCAGGCTGAGAAGTGGGGTGCACAGGGGAAAGGGGGGAAACATGGAGCTATTTTGCCTTGTCCTGAAGCAGCACAAACATACAGCTATTCTCCAAACAGAAAACAAGGTGAGGGTACTTATAGTTGTAGGTTTTGTAAGGACTGCTGCTATGGAAGTATAGTACTGTACTTCTCACAAAGCCTACTATTCCCTATAAGTGAATAGTACACTTTGCTTCCTGTTTGAAGAATAGCTCTATATTTGTACAGCTTCAGAATAATTACAACTAACAGTGCAATCCTAAACCTTGTGCAGTGTTGGTGCAATGGGGTTGTGTAGACGGTGCGCCCTTAAGCACCGATGCAGGAGCACCCATCGGCACCTCCACGTCAGAGCTAAGGCACTGCAGGCAGCACAGGTCCTGTTGCGCCCACGCAGTGCCTCCCTTGCGTCAGACGAAGCTGGCCAGCACAAGGGAGGTGCCACGACAGGGCGGATCAGGGATTGGTGGGAAGAAGGCGGGAGGAGAGCGGGACCTGGGCGGGTCCAGGACTTGGCTATAAGGCCAAATCCTAGACCTGTTCGGGAGGCCGCGCGGTCCCGATTCAGGCCGCACGGTCTCTTCGGATCTGCGCCCGCTATTGAGCGAGCGCAGATCCGAGGAGCCCATAGGGGAGGCTGGAGCCTCCCTACGGTAAGGGAGTGAACGCTCCCTTGCTGTGGGGAGGCTCCAGCCCGTTCTAAGCAGTGCTGGATATGGCACTAGCCCGTCGGCCTCGCCAGTCTGGCACTGCTTAGGATTGCACCCTAAATGATTTTTCAGGATCTGGCCTCGGGTAAAATGAGACAAAATTATCTCCAATTCAAAGACATTCATATGCCCTAAGTTTTACCCTCAACCTATCCACGGCTCACAGCAAATTCCATGATTTTTGGGTTAAAATGTGCCCTTATCCATTAGACTGACTTATACACAAGTACATACTGTACTCCCTCTCATCAGAATGTTCAGAGCTGCAAACTACATATCTTTGTTCAAGAATGGGAAAATGTCACAAAATATTATCATATAGCTGAACCTCTTTGAGGCCTTATGTGCCTCAATGGGTGGTTGTTCACTACCTTTTTTTTTTTTTTTTGGTCTACAAACCTCAAATAAAAGAACCCACAGGAATCATAAAATGGGGGAATTGGCAACGGCTGGTAAGAATAAGATTGGGCTATCAGTCTTTAGAGTCAAGTCTTAGTAATGCTATGGGTAAGAAAGGAGGTCGAAGGTGGTTATAACACAACTGCGTAGGCAAAGTCCCTCAAGCCAAGACTGGATATGAATTAACTTTGCTGGCCTAACTGTGCCAGCCTAACTCCAGGTTGGGATAGCGCTCTTAAGCATGGATTGACGAGTGGAGAAAAAGGGTTTAATTCCGACAGGGACTTAAATTGTGTGACTTAAATCTTGCCAACTTTGATTATAAAGTATGCCTTAGTGTGCAGGGCATCCAGAAAAATACACTAAGGACTGTATTCCTAAATAACAAGAATCAACTGGCCGGTAGATCTCAAATCAAGCACACTTTCTGGAATCAAATATACTTATTATAGCTACATTAAATCACTTGGTATCATGGTGACAGTGTTAGGAACCAGAAAAAGATTAGCGGAAGCTTACTTTCCTAGAATAAATGTTTTCCACTTTGAAAATAAATGTTTCTGCTCTGCCTTGGCATTTACTTACTGGCAAGAGACCTGTGACAAGATTCCATTCCAGTAGCGACATGGAAAATGGATTAAGATAGATGTCCCGATGGGGCTGCTGAAACCTATTACATCAATCAAGCACATTATAAAGACACTTAATGCTAGTCTTGCATTTACATGATCAAATCCTAATGATTTTGAGGGATTTTCCCCCCTCCTGAGATACTTTATATTTAGACTTATGAAAGTTTGCAGCATTATATGAATAATCCGTGCCTCCTCCTGATAGCAGCTATTTCCAACTAATAGCGCAAATGGATCCCACTGTTTCTGATACGCATGAGAGACACCCTGCCAAACCAAACCTGTATACCGTATAAGTGCCATGGGTAGTGGAGAAGGGATACGCAAAACTTGGCCTGGAACGCCTGAATGTTCACCTTTGCAATGTCAACATTTGTGTAGTGCTACTTGCTACACTTTCTTCCTATGTGCAAAGTCATTTTATGATCTGTATGCACCACTGAAACAAGCACGGCACAATGGTTGAAGGGCCAGCTATTTATTTTTTTCAGATCCGTTCCTTCCCTCTGTGCTCAAGGCTGTTACAGTTCATCATTTGCTTTATTATTACTAGCCTGCCTTGATTACCAGAAGCTAAGGATGGCATACATGATCCCCCAACATTCTCCTCACAACAACCCTGTAGTGTAGGTTAGACACAGGGAGCAAGCCTAACCTAGAGTTAGGCCGGCACCATTAGACCAGCAAAGTTTGGCCAGCACAAGGGACACCTTAAAGTATGTTTGGACCACTCTCTGAGTCAGAGAGGCCAGCGCACAGAAGTGTGCCATTCCCCCCGACTCTGAGAGTGGTCCAAATGTGCTTAACGGTGGCCCTTGTGTCTGCCAAACTTCACTGGCCTAACTATGCCAGCCTAATTCCAGGTTAGGATTGCGCTCTCAGTGGCTGGCCCAAAGTCACCCAATGAGATTCATGGCTGAGTGGGGATTTGAACCTGAGCTTCCCTGAACTAAATCCAGCACTTTAGCCAGTTCACTGCACAGCTTATAAGGCATCAAACATTATAACAAAAACACTGCTACATACAACTGCGACATACAGGTCGGTCCCCCTTATCTGCAGATTCAGGACCCGTGGATTTGGCCGAATGTGGGAACTGGCAAAGAGGGCCAACCTGCACCTACCAAACATGACCGGAAGTGTGTTCTGGTTGTGTCTGGGAAGTGGTCCGAGGACCAGCAAGGCTGCAAGCAGCTTCAGCAGGCCTTGGAAGGCCTTAGGGAAAAAAGTCTAGGTTTTGCAAAAAAAAAAAAAAAAAAAAGCAGAAGTCTGTTTCTAAGTAAGTCTTCCAGGGGACTTTCAAAGCCATCTGAGGCCTGGGGAGACTGTGTGGCCTCCCTGAGCCTTAGACAATCTCCCCTATGCTGAAGATGGCCCCCAACTACAGATTCAGAAGAAGATAAGAAGAGCCGCACTAGATCAGGCCAAAGGCCCATCAATTCCAGCTTCCTGTATCCCACCAGATGCCTCAGGGAGCATACAAGACAACTAGATACCTGCTTCTCACTGCCACTCCCCTGCATCTGGCATTCTGGGGTAACTTACTTCTAAAGTAGGGAGGTTGCACTACCCATCATTGCCTGTAGCCTGCAATGGACTTTTCCTCCAGAAACCTGTTTAGTTCCCTTTTAAAGGCACCCAGGTCAGATGCCATCACCACCTCCTCTGTCAAGGAGTTCCATAGTTTAATTACCTGCTGGGTAAAAAAAGTATTTCCTTTTTCTTTTATCTGTTTGCAATTATTCAATTATCCATGGTTTTTTGCATCCCCGCAGACACCAAGGGGCAACGATATTTTTTTATTTTTTTAAAAATAAAAAATACGTATATATTACCTTCTCTAGTTGATAAAGTTCACAAAGACAGCATATGATGAAATTAGAGGGAAACAAAAGCATAAATTACTCTACTTTTTCCATCCAAGACTTTTGTTTGTGTATAGGAGCACCAGTCCAAACTAAAGTTCAATGCTTTTGCTTTTAATTGGATTCTTTTTTACACTATGAAGCTTGAAAGAACAAAATGTGCCCCCGTTGGAAAACTGAAAGGCTCACACCCTCAACTAAATATGCACCAATGATACTGTTTATGCATATAGAGGCCAGCAAAAGCCAACCGATTTTCATGCTGCAGGTTTCAGTAAACCTGGGTATATTAGCAGACAAAAAAGCATATAATCAGGAAGGCTACTGCAATTTATCTACATTGTAAATGAGAGTGGAAAATGACTGCTATTAATGATGTAAACTAGCAGCCAAATGTCAAAGGCTGCTTGAGATATAGAAAACCCAATTTCAACATGATTCAGCTTTTCAAGTTGCTTATGAAATAAACTCCTACACAATATGCATGTGAACATCACTGCTTCCCCTCTGAGTCTGCTGGGCACGGCCTTTAAAAGATCTTGGCCTGGTTCAGACATGATAGCCAAACTGTCTAACAGCCAAACGTTTTTGCTCCCTGGTTTGTGGCAACTCTACTTCTGATGTCCAAGACAGGCAGCTGCAAACTAGAAAATCAGAACAGGCAACCCCAGTTCAAACTGGGCTTTCAAGTTTGATTTGCAGTCCATCTGCATTCTGCAGCAATCGTAATTTGGCCAGGACTTCTGACCTAGGCCTGTGTGTGATCAGGAGTTTAAACTTGGTTTAAAATAAGCTTTAGCCTAATTGTTGATTGTTCAGATTACTCACCTTTTGGAGTTTGCAATTCCATCAACCCATCATTTCCGAGCACAACCTCTATGACCTCTGCTCTATGCAATAACTCCTCGTCAGTCATGTCACCACAGCTCCAAATGTTCCATATTAACCAAGAGCTCTGTGGGTTTTTTTGTATTTTTTTTTAAATGTTCCCACAGAGCTCGCAACTTCCCACACATTCAACCAGGCAAATAGCCAGGAAAGTCTGCAAACTAACTGAAACAAGTGAAAAAGGAAAGGAAAAAGTGAACTGTTGGGTGTACCATATTATCAGTTACAATACTTTCATTTAAGGGGATAGTTATAATAATTATTTTTTTAATAAATGTCTCCAGCAAACCATATAACATAACAGTAGGCAAAGTTTTTTATTGATCAAAATTCAAAAATACAGCTCTCTCTTGGTTCCATAGATGCAAGGAAACTGAAATAATTCTAGATGCATATGAAATGCTAATACATTTCTTTACTAACAATGTTGATAACTGACCATTAAACTAGCTGTCTAGGCAACTAGTTTAGTTTAGTTTATTACGGTCGTGGACCAGTACAAAGTGAATTAAATCAGTATAATTACATGAATGTTAAAAAAATAAAATTACATAAATGTTAAGATGATAAATTAGCCTGACACAGTATATCATAAAATATTATTATGACAGATCCTCAATCAGGGGATTTCATGATAAGTTTCCGGATACTTATATAATAGCAGCAGCGAGAAATTTGGCTACATTGTGTACAGAAGACAGATTACCATCAGCCAAAAGTAAGTATGTAAGCTGTAGGTCCGATCGTCCTGATAATTTGCTCAACAACGGGATAATACATTTGTTTCGGATAGTCTGATAAAAGGTACATCGCAGTAATACATGTTCTCTATTTCCTCCAACCCACAGGGACAAAGTTGTTCAAGGTAGGGAATTTTTTTTTATCGGCCCTCAGAAACTGCTGAGGGTAATACTTGGAAACAGGCCAACGAAAATGCCCTCCTGTGATTAAATATGTCCAAATGGGACAAATACAACGCAGGAGCAAAAAATCTTATATCCTCCCTGATATTAAAATCTGACACATTAGAAAAATCATTTTGCCTCTCAATATCTGTTATACGCTGCTTAATGATTGACTTTACTTGTTCCAATCCCATAGGTATTAGTTCTTCAATTGATATCCCTGCTATTAGTTCTTCAATTGTTCCCTGCTAACTGGGCAAGAGGCACCTTTTCAAGTGGTGTCCTCTTATATTTAGCAGGGGGAGAGCAATTATCCTTCTTCACCCCAGCACAGTGTCTTTCTTGTGGCTGTTGCTGGTGGTGTTCTCCATTCTTTTAGATTGTGAGCCCTTTTGGGACAGGGAGCCATTTAACTTTAATGTTGTTTTTTTTGCCTGTAAACCGCTTTGTGAACTTTGTGTTGAAAAGCGGTATATAAATACTAGTGATTGATTGATTGATATCCCCAAGGAAATTAGTTTTTGTAAATATTCCCCAACCACCCAGAATGATTACCATCATGTAAAATTAATGATGCAAGTCCTTCTGGAAGAAATAACTAAGCCAATAAGTGAATATGTTCATCCATATCCTTGCTTCGACTCTAATCTGACCCGTCTCCAATCGTATTCTCGCATTTGATACATCTCTAGGTACCCCCAACATAGCCCTCAGAAACTTAGTTTGAATACATTCCAAAGATTTCACATTTGGGTAAAGACCCAATTGCGAGCCATATAACAATTGTGACATGACTTTGGTTTGGAAGAGCTTAAGTGCCACAGGAAATGAATTGCCACCTCTGGATTTGGTATATTGTATTATTGCCGAGGAGCTTCTCTGCGCATTTATGGAGACATAGTCTCCATGAGCTTTCCTGGAGTTATTGGCTTGGAACACCACTCCCAGGTATTTATATTGTAATACTTGCTCAAAACAATGTTCATTTATCTTCCATGTATAAATCTTTGTTCGTCTGCCAAAGGCCATTATCTTAGTTTTATCATATAATAGTTAATTTCGAGATGTTCTTCTCTACAACAGGTTTCCAGTTTTTGCAAGGCTCTCTGTAACCCAATTGGAGTCCTGGAGAGTATGGCTGCATCGTCCGCATAAAGCAATACAGCTAAATGCCTATGGGCAATTTTCGGCGGATGATAGTTGGGGTTGGTCAGCTGTCCCACCAAGGAGTTGATATAATAGTTAAATAACAGGGGCGCCAAAATACAGCCCTGTCTAACTCCTCTCTGTGTAGGGATTACATTTGTAAGATGACCCTGTGGAGTACATCTCACCTGGAGCAGGGTCTTTTTATGTAATGCCATAATGAGAAAGAGCAGGCGTTTGTCGATATTAGAAGCCATCAATTTTGCCCAGAGCTTGGGCCTAGAGATTGAATCGAACGCCGCTTTAAGATCTACAAAGGCAACAAGTAATTTTTTATACTTCCCAATTAGGTGTTGTAAAATTAAACATTGGTCAATTGTTGATCGGCCTTGTCGGAATCCAGCTTGCTCCTCTGCAATGATGTGTTGTCTAGGCAACTAATTTTTGTTGTTGTTTTAAATCTCTCTCTCTCTCTCTCTCTCTCTCTCTCCAGGATGAAATAATAGATGGATGGATCAACCAAAAGATTTTCTGAAGTATTCTCAAGCATTTTCTGAAGTATTCCTGGTATCCTGTTCACATTTGTCATTTCCAAAAGGACTCCAGTTTCAGATTCCCATCCATGTTTCTTGCAGAGTCTGGAGATTAATGTGCCATTTATGATTTCACTGTTTACCTGATTGGCTGTGGTTAGCAGTTTTTTCGCCTACCCCAAACTGGCATCTGTAGAGGGCTGCTTAGTGGGTTTTCCCCTGGTCTTGTGCTGCCTGGGTAGACAGGTGGTGCTTGTCCTGAAGGTAAGCAAGGTCAAAGGGTAAGCCAGGACCGGTCTGATTACTCCCGTCCAGATTGGGATGCTGGCTGGCAAATCCCTTGGATGGGAAGAGCTTTGTTAGTCCGGGTTCGTTAGTTCAGGTTTGTGCCAACCAGCTCCCATGACCCTTCGGGGTTGGCTGTGATAGGCTAGCCCAATCACGGATTGGTGGAGGCTTGAGTCAGGATGTGATGCTCGTGTGGGGGTCTGAGGAGAGGTAGACGGCTAGTGAGTGGTTTCCCCTAAATAAGTAGTGGCAGCATGCTTGGGAAGAGTTAGGTTTGCTTTTCCCTGCTGCAGGCTTTCATGTGCTGAAGTTAATAAATTCATTAATCCTGCGGGTTAATTCGTCAATCCTGCCTTTGTCTTACATGGTGTGTGTGTGTGTGTGTGTGTGTGTGTGTGTGTGTGTGTGTGCATGTGTGTGTGTGTGCGCATGTGTGCATAAAGTGGATTTATGTATTTTTATTCAACGTTCCCATTCCAAGTTCCCATTTTTAGTAATTTTAAATGCTTTAAAAGTGTACTAGGTAGGTGATATAGTGTCAGCAGATGCAGCCACAGTATTATTTTTAATTGGAAAAGTAATCTATTTTAATTTTTGAAAAGTATCTCAAGCACCAACATTTTGATGTTTTGTGTTTTTAGTCAGATACTGTATTGTCACACTAGAAAGGTGATGTTTTGTGTTTTTATGCATTTTTAACAAAAATAAACACGCCTAGCAATAAGCGACACCAACCATGTAGGCCCATTCTCTTTCTATCCAGCTCAACCATACAGATTTCCATAGAGAAAATGCAAGACTAGAACTTAAAGGCTACTTACATTCTTTTGCACTAATAGAATAACAGCAACACAGGCCACCACATTGGCGTTCTATAGCAAAAGTCCATTCAGAGTGAAAGATAAAATAAAGTACCCTGATTTCTTATGAAAACATCCATCCAACAGAACACATAATTTTTCAGGTGAGTTCCCATTTCTTTTGTCAGAGGGAACTGGATTTTTTTTTCTTTTAAGTAACAGAAAGACACAGTATCACACTGATTTCTTGCTGAAACCCAAAGGCAAGTGTAAAAGTGTAGCATAATTTATTAGAACAATTAGAATGCATCCTTGTTGTCTTCTAATTAGATTATGCTTTGTAGTGGTAATTACATTAGACAAGACAGAAGAATAGTTTCAAATTTCCAAAATCATCTGTAGACTACTTGAGGAGTGAATGATCAATAATACTAATCTAGTGGAACACACATTCCCAGAAAGAGATATTTTATCATGATAGATCCTCCTAAATAATCACCATTGTTTCTCTAAGTCCGTGTTAGTTTCATCCTCTGCATGAAAAGCAGAAATACAGAGGAATCCCTCTAAAGCTATTTTCATATGTCAAGAATGGCAATATCCATGTTCACAGCTTTAACTTAACTACATTAGCATTACTGCTTCAGCTCAGTTGTGAAGAGTGGGGACAAGGTCAATTTATCTGCATTCCACCGAAGGGAACCAACAACACAGATGTGAGTCTTAGGAAAGACAACTGCCGTAGATAGAGACCCTCTAAGGATCTGTTCGTACACTGGATATGTGATATCACATATAGATATCACAAACTAAATATGTGGAAGAGCAGTGAGATCGTGCGTTGCCTCCAGGCATTGGACATAATGCTTAACTGGCACATGTGCTAGACTCATGTGCTAGGCTCACAGAAGAATAGCTTGTCCAGTGGCACCATGTGTAGGTTTAATCCCACAGTCCTACCACACATTGAACATTGTGAACAAGCACCAAGTTGATCACAATAAATATTTCGAGATGAAATACCACTTTAAAAGGAGATTGCTTTATAACTGTGCTTTGAACACTCCATCCTTATTGTGGTTCTTTTTTCTGTTCTTACCTATTCATATTTTTGGTACCTTACCTATTCATATCAATGGAAGCCTTGGGCAGCACCATCCTATACTGGACGTAGCGCTGACGCAATGTTGTTGCGTCAGCGCTACGTCATCAGCGCTGACGCAGGGGCACCAAGCAGCACCCCACGTCAGTGCTAACGCTCTGAAGCCAACGCTACAAGTAGTGTCGGCTTCCTCGCGCTGACGGAGAGCCTTCCTCGCGCCGACCGAAGCCCATCTTTACCCCATAACTATAAAGGCATCATTGTAGCTCAATCAAGGGAGTGGAGGACTTGCAGAATCAGGGATGCTGATGCGCAGCACTAGAGGCGCTAGTGCTCTAGTGACAGGGATGCGCATCAGTGACAGGGATGCGCAGTCACTAGAGGAAGGGAGGCAGTGGCTTATCTGACCCCTGAGCCTCACCCAGGCTGTCAAACTCCAGTCATGGCTGGAGGTATTCGAAGTCTGAAGTTGTTTTCATAAAACTGGAAGTACCTTCCTAAGGCCTTCCAGAGGCCTTAGAGGGCATTATGGAGAGCGGAGAGGTCCCACACAGCCTCTCCAGCCTTCAGGATAACTCCAGACGCGACTGGAGCAGTCACATCTGGTGGTGACCTGAAAGTGACATCACTTCCAGAACAAACTGTCACCACACCTCCATGGATATTATATAGGATTAAAAAAATTACTTCATTCATTCTGGACTGAAGGTGCATCTCTATGACTGCTCAATATTTGTTTCAATTCTATTTATCAAACTACTCATACTACATCTATGGCAGTTCTCAAACTTTTTCGAACTGGGACCCACTTTTTAGAATGACAATCTGCCTGGGACCCACCGGAAGTGATGTCATGGCTGGAAGAGCCGTCACTGAAAGAGCCTGCTGCTTTCCTGAGAACGCAGCAATAAGTTGGGTTATTTCTCAGCCATTTTCCAGCAGCAACGTGAATCAGAAAGAAAAAAGCCTATTTACAGCCTTGACACAAGCAAAACAACCACACAGCCCTTCCCCTTTCCAGCATCCCATCTTCCCACATTTTCAATGCGGCTGCTCTAGGTACTTCACTACCCACCTGAAATAGGCTCGCAATCCACTGGTGGGTCCTGACCCACAGTTTGGGAACCACTGATTTATGGGATAAAACAACAGTTTTCAACCTAATGAGCAATTATCTCACAGCACACTGACAATAAAATTGTCAAGGCGCACCATCGAGTTTTCTGACAATTGACAAGGCACACCAAACTGTCAGCAGGGGCACACGTCCCCCTATGATTCTACTAGTAAATGATCCTCCCCGAAACCACCCACAGACACACCTGTGGACCATTCATGGCACGCCAATGTGCCGTGGCACACTGGTTGAAAGTTGCTGGGATAGAATGTGGCTATCACTCACAACTAGCGATGGGATCTACAAACGACCTGAGGGAACGCTGGGCGGGACTTCCGCGGGGCTTCTGCGTGATTGGCTGCCCGTCCGCAGCGTTCTGCAGCTGTCCTGGCCTCGGGGGGGCTGCCCCCGGTTAGCGCGCCCATTGTTGCTCGCCCAGGCACCCGGCGCGACCCTCACCCGTCCTCCGCAGCGAGCAGGAGCCCCCCCCCAAGGCCAGGACAGCTGCGGATCACCACGGACGGGCTGCCAATCACCCGGATGTCCCGCCTAAGTCCCGCCCAGCGTTCCCCCAGGTTGTTTGTAGATCCCATCGCTGCTCATAACACTATGCAAAAAGGGTGAAAATCTTATTCTTACTTGTTCATATCAAAGTTAAATTCCGTGAGATGTTTCCTGCACTTCAGCATCGCTTATACAAGTACAGATTTCAAAATGATTTTCAGAAAGGACACTGGAATTGACATAATGGAAATAATCCGGAAATGGTGTGTGACATTAGCAATCTGAGGGCGGGGGGGGGGGAGAGAATTTCATCTCTTATCATGATTTTATAATTGACTGCCAGAAGGATGACTGCTGTACCCAGAGAAATCTTCCCTCTTATTTTGAATCTCTGAAACCAGCTTTCCAACTGATGTAGCAGGAAACGTTAGGGTCTTTCAAGTCTCCTCATTGAAGTATACTATTTGGCACCTTCACGCTGAGGGATGAGAGTGTTCGTAACAGCCGTGACTCCACCAAGGCATTTAGTCCCTTCAGATCTGAAATGTACAAGATCCACAGATGCTTTGTGCACAGTCAAATTGCATGACAATGGGCTGCTCTAAGTACTTTTGTTAGAAAGACCATTCTTGTTAGAAATAAAAGATCTTGAGGAAACAAAACACAATGCTGTGAATGCAAATTATGTTTGCTGCTTTGGAGGACTGTGGGTGGTAGGGCCCATGTAGCTGATCTCCTGGGTTGAAAAAGAAATATAGAGGCAAAGAGGAAAGGGAAAACTGAGAAAAGTTTATTTAACAAAACTGGTTGACGAGCTGTACAAGGAAATACTTGTTTACCCAGCAGGCAATTAAACTGTGGAACTCCTTGCCACAGGAGGTGGTGATGGCATCTGGTCTAGATGCCTTTAAAAGGGGACTGGACAGATTTCTGGAGGAAAGGTCCATCGCAGACTACAGGCCATGATGGTTAGTGCAACCTCCTTACTTTAGAGTTAGGCTGCCTCAGAGTGCCAGATGCAGGGGAGTGGCAATGAGATGCAAATATATAGTTGTCTTTTGTATTCCCTGAGGCATGTGGTGGGCTGCTGTGAGATGAAGTAAGCTGGACTATATGGGTCTTTGGCCTGATCTAGTGGAGCTCTTCTTATGTTCTTGACATCATGTTCAAGACATGATATCTAACGCCACACCACTAGATACCACTAACCAACAGAGGGCACAATCCTAATCTAGAGTTGGGCCAGCATAGTTAGGCCAGCCAAGTTTGGCTGGCACAAGGGCCACGGTAAAGTGCACTTGGACCACTCTTGGAGTCAGGGAGGATGGCGCATGTTTGTGTGCTGGCCTCCCTGACTCCGAGAGTAGTCCAAACATACTTTATGGTGTCCCTTGTGCTGGCCAAACTTGGCTGGCCTAACTTGTTGTTGTTGTTGTTGTTCAGTCGCTAAGTCGTGTCCGACTCTTTGCGACCCCATGGAACACAGCACGCCAGGCCTCCCTGTCCTCCACTAGCTTCCGGAGTTCGCCCAATTTCATGTTCGTCGCTTCGGTGACACTGTCTAACCATCTCATCCTCTGTCGCCCCCTTCTCCTTTTGCCTTCAATCTTTCCCAGCATGAGGGTCTTTTCTAAAGAGTCCTCTCTTCTCAAGAGATGGCCAAAGTATTGGAGCTTCAGCTTCAGGATTTGTCCTTCCAGGGAGCAATCAGGCTTGACTTCCTGTAGGATGGACCGATTGGACCTTTTTGCAGTCCAGGGGACTCTCAAGAGTCTTCTCCAGCACCATAATTCGAAAGCATCTATTCTTCGGCGCTCTGCCTTTCTTATGGTCCAGCTCTCACAGCCATACATAGCTACTGGGAAAACCATCGCTTTGACCATGCGAACCTTTGTTGGCAGGGTGATGTCTCAGCTTTTGATTAAGTTGTCTAAGTTCGCCATAGCTTTCCTCCCAAGAAGTAAACGTCTTTTAATTTCATGGCTGCAGTCACCATCTGCGGTGATCTTGGACCCCAGGAAGATAAAGTCTGTCACTGCTTCCATTTCTTCCCCTTCTATTTGCCAGGAAGTGATGGGAGTGGTGGCCATGATCTTAGTTTTTTTAATGTTGAGCTTCAAGCCAATTTTTGCACTTTCCTCTTTCACCCTCAGCAGCAGGTTCTTTAAGTCTTCCTCACTTTCTGCCATTAGAGTGGTGTCGTCTGCATATCTGAGGTTGTTGATATTTCTCCCAGCAATCTTGATTCCAGGTTGTGAATCATCCAGCCCAGCCTTCCTCATGATGTACTCTGCATATAAATTAAATAAGCAGGGTGACAGTATACAGCCTTGTCGTACTCCTTTCCCAATTTGAAACCAGTCGGTTGTTCCATGTCCAGTTCTAACTGTTGCTTCCTGGCCCACATACAGGTTTCTCAGAAGACAGATCAGGTGGTCTGGTACTCCCATCTCTTCAAGAACTTGCCACAGTTTGTTGTGATCCACACAATCAAAGGCTTTAGCATAGTCAATGAAGCAGAGGTAGATGTTTTTCTGGAACTCTCTGGCTTTCTCCATGATCCAGCGAATGTTGGCAATTTGATCTCTAGTTCCTCTGCCTCTTCGGAAACCAGCTTGTACATCTGGTAGTTCTCGATTCACATACTGCTGGAGCCTAGCTTGTAGGATTTTGAGCATCACCTTGCTAGCATGTGAAATGAGTGCAATGGTGCGGTAGTTTGAACAATCTTTGGCATTGACCTTCTTTGGGATTGGAATGTAAACTGATCTTTTCCAGTCTTGTGGCCACTGCTGGGTTTTCCAAATTTGCTGGCATATGGAGTGCAGCACTTTGACAGCATCATCTTTTAAGATTTTGAGTAATTCTGCTGGAATGCTGTCACCTCCACTAGCTTTGTTGTTAGTGAGGCTTTCTAAAGCCCACTTGACTTCACACTCCAGGATGCCAGGTTCGAGCTCAGTGACCGCACCATTGTGGTTATCAGGAACATTGAGATCGGTCTTATAGAGTTCCTCTGTGTATTCTTGCCACCTCTTCTTAATCTCATCTGCTTCTGTGAGGTCCTTGCCGTTCTTGTCCTTTATTGTGCCTACCTTAGCATGAAATTGTCCTTTGACATCTCCAATTTTCTTGAAAAGATCTCTAGTCTTTCCCATTCTATTGTTTTCCTCTATTTCTTTGCATTGGTCATTGAGGAAGGCCTTCCTATCTCTCCTTGCTGTTCTCTGGAAATCTGCATTCAGTTGGGTATATCTTTCCCTTTCTCCCTTGCTTTTGGCTTCCCTTCTTTCCTCAGCTATTTGTAAAGCCTCTTCAGATAGCCACTTTGCCTTCTTGCATTTCTTTCTCTTTGGGATGGTTTTAGTTGCTGCCTCCTGTACAATGTTACAGACCTCCATCCAAAGTTCTTCAGGCATTCTGTCTACCAAATCTAAGCCTCTAAAT
>JAJKFI010000004.1:5876156-5896538 GCA_029204185.1 Lerista edwardsae
CACGACAAGGCAGTGATCCATGAAAGGGCTGGCCTAACTATGCTGGCCCAATTCTAGGTTAGGATTGTGCCCACAATCCCTTTAAAAACAACAAAAGAAACGTGGATGGTTAAGCAGTCCCATTACGAAAGCCATTGCTATGCTTTCAGTGATCATTCAGCAACTACAGCAGCTGTTTAATTCAAGCTGGAAATGAATGTTCGCAGCCTCCAAGGACTAAAATCAAGGACACCTAGAGTGAGGGGAAGAGTGGAAACTTGGTGGAACTATTGACAGCACCACCAGTTTCCCCAGATGGGCTGCATATAGTTCCTTGAAAGCTTAGTAAAATTCTACATTTGTTTTCAATGGAGCGCAAAGAAGACATTCATGAATTCCCCATGAGACCAATGCAATATCTGAAGTCTTCTGCGATAGCGAACGGAACATGTCAAAGACAGTACAGAGTCAATCATTTAAAAAAAGAAAAAAAGCACGGAAGATAATGGTGTGCAGATAAGATTTGAGGTTGTATGTCAACCTGATGTTACAGAATAGGGTGACGTGCCTTTTAGACCTCAATAACAGAAAGAAATGTATCTTGTTAACAGCACAAGGATCAATCACAGATCATTTATCCCTTTTAAGGCTATCTTAGTCCAACCTCTACCGCAAAGGAACGGTGCACATCCTATCAGGGAGATTGGATAAAAATAATATGGCCTATGAGCAAATAAAATCAGATGGCGGCAGAAGCAGAGACGTCGGGGGGGGGGAGCCAAGGTGCATTTACACCAGAGGTGACCTGTATGGCAGAAGCTTAATTTAATATCATACTTACAGCCAACAAGCAGGGACCTGGGCCACCAAGGGTTTCAGCTGAAAGGGGAAAGCTACACTCAAGACATGATTTTCAGGGTAGAGAAAACAGACTGGACGCTGGGAGGAATCATTTGGCTATTGCCAAGCGAGCTTGCGTTGTCACCTGTTCGGTTTGGTCTTTCTCTAAAACATGCTACGATTGTGGCTTGCTCGGCACCCTGAACGGACCAGTATTTAATTAACAATTATTCGATGCTAAGTTTATGATAGATGCAGAGGCGTTTCTACAGGGAGGGCAAAGCTCTAAGTTTTGCAAGAAGCCTTACCTTGCAGTGGAAATCACTCCTCTCCTGCACCGTTTTAGCCAATCCTCACAGGGAACAGCAACATCTTGGCATTGCTTACTGGCCACAGCAGCAAGGGAGAGGGGGGATTCACATGACAGGGTAATAAGGCTTCTTGCAACACTTAGAGCTTTGCCCTCCCTGTAGAAACGCCACTGGATAGATGTGATTCATCTTTGCACTGCAATGGTGGACCAAGAGTAATGCAACTGTAATGGTGTAGCATTGGTATGATCCACTCCTCGGTCAGTTTCATGAGCATTGTCCAAAGAGACAAATGCCTGAGAGTGAGTTTGTTTGTTTGTTTTGGGGGGTATTAACATCTATGTCTAGGGTTGTTTTTTTTGGTGATCAACACAGAATGTGAAATAATGAGAATTTCTACTCAAAACACTACGTACAATGAAATTTCGCTTATTTTTGACACAGTTTTGATGAATCAAAAATAGCTTCCCTTTGTAGGGCTATTCATTCTTATTTATTACACTATTTGTACAATTTGCAGTAAAAAATTGGATAAAAGCAAATAACACCACAATTTGCTATTTCAATCAAGAAATTTTTGGAAAACATATCACCAAAAAAACCCACCACCCCTATCTATGTCTAGTCATGGACATACAGTCATAGCAAGCTGCTATCTCTTCTCTTCATCTTCATTGGCCTGCCTCACAAGAATGTTGGGGAAATGAATAATATAACACCCTGCAAAGCACGCTGAAAATAGACAGCAATCGTTATTTTCTCGGTACAGAGAATCAAAGGTAAAGATTTTAACTAGGGTTTAGTTTTTTCATATATTTGCTTTTGGTTATGCCTGAATGAGTAATTGGGGGTGGTGGTGTCTTGCAGTGCACTCAGGCTCTCTGCACCAGGCCTAAGAATGGTTACTTGCTTTACCTCTTCTTTGTTCTTTGCTTTGCTGGGTTTCTTTCTTTTAGAAGTATATATTTTTAATTTTTTTAAAAAAAACTCATTGGACCCTGGCATATTGATTCTCAATAATAACCATCTTAAAAGTGCAAGCGAAAGCCTCTGTCTCCATTGAAATTACACTCATACTTCCCTGATGATCTACACAACAAAGCCATAAAGCCATAAAACGCCTGTCAGTTTCTTTATGACCTTATGTATAATCCACATAATGTAAACAGCAGGGTTATGTGCTCTCTTCTTCCGTACATCTTTATTTCAGATTACTTCACTGAAGCATTAAAAATGGGTTAGCTCTTACGTATTTTAATGTATCAATTGCCTCCTTTATGGCTGCTAAATTATTTAAGTGTTTGTATGTATGGCAGGGTTTTCTGTGCTCATTCATCTTTGGGGGAACATAATGACTAACAATACATGATTCATGATCATATCTAAATGTTGGAACAATCCACATTTCCATTCCGTTTCTTCTCTTTTCTTTTTTAATACCGACAGCAAGGGTCTCATTGCACATACAAGCAGGCACGCCTTAGCATTGTCGAAGTATTCTTAGCAGTGATGTGGAACACCTTTGGGGCATTATGGGAACATTGTACCTCTTGCCACAATGCCATGTTCACTCCAAAAATGAACAAAAGGATCCCAATCATTTTCAGAACATAGAAGCAACACTTCTGCTGCTGCTCAGTCCACTATTTCTGCTTCTCAGAGTGGCCAACCAGATACTTCCAGGAAGCCCATATCCATGAAGGCAGTAGCCTGCGCATGCTGTTGCCCCTCAGCAAGTGGCATCCACTGGCATGAAACCAAGAGGATCCATGACTGATACACATGGACAGAAATATTCATGGAAGATCTAGGACCCTCTTGAAGACAACCTTTTTGAAAATGGGGCTATCGTGAAAATGGGGACTTCCTGTTTGATGATGTCACTTCCTGCCACCCAGCAGTGATGTCTGCCAATTGATTATGTAATTTTGTAGCACATTTCATTTTGTCTAGCTTAAATTTGGGAACAACCAATTTGATGATAGCCCCCAAGTTCTACAGTGAGGAAGAAAAAACTATTCTCCACCTACCCTCTCCACAGCATGCACAATTTCAAAACATTGATCATGTCCCCCATTCAGTCATCTTTTTTTTCTCAAATAACAGTTTGGTCATCTATGGCCTCTCTCCATAGCAATCTTTGTGGTTGCTGTTTCTCAGCTGAGCTCTCCAATATCCTTTTTTTGAGATGAGGGCACAGAATTGCAAATGAGGTGGCATCATAGATTTTTATATAGGCATTACAATGTGGGGCATATGGGCAGTCTATGTTTTCAGTCTTTTTTCCTAATCCCAAGCACAGAATTTATCTTTGCCCACAGCTCCCCTTATATTGGACTCTTATATGGATTAATCCATTCAGTTGTTCAAACTGTGGGTCGGGACCCATGTTGTGGGTCGCAACCAGTGGCGTGACGCAACGGGCGGACTGCCGCTCAAAGGTAAGTCCCGCCCAGCGTACTGGGTGAACGACGCCACTGGTCGCAACCCAATATCAGGTGGGTTGCGGAAAGCGGGAAGCAGCCATCTTGGAAACTGCAGACCTTACCCTTGTTACAGCCCTTTTGTGAGTGTTAACAGTTTAAATTTTCAAGTGAGGGTTTTTTGTTTGTTTGTTCAGTGCTTTTACAAAATAGTTTGTCCTCATCTCGCTTTCTGTCAAGGATGTTTCATGGTTGTACAACTGCTGCAGTCCAAGAGTGCCAACTTGCATTTCAGGAGTATCTTTTTATTACGTTACAATGACAGCACTTCCTGTTTGATGATGTCACTTCCTGCCACAACATCACTTCCAGGTTAATGCCATCACTTCCAGTGGGTCCCTACATGAGTGCCATTCCAAAAAGGGGGTCCAGGTCTAAAATGTTTGAATATCACTGCATTAAGTAATACAAACTCATCTCTCACTTTCAAGGATTGGACCAAGGGACTCCAAGGTTCCTTCCAGCCACACCTTACCTAAGCATTGGAATACCGCTTCTATCCATATGATGCAGCTATCTGACTATAACCCACATGTCCATAACAGGCCACAAGTCTCCTCCTTTCTAACGACTTACCTGGACCTTAATTCTCATCCATGTCAGTGATACTCAAGTTCCAACTAAGAATCTTCAGGACTCGGTTACAACCCTATAGTGTCAATGGGATTTAGCCCACTTAAATGCAAGGTTGCTGCCTATAATGGCCTCTGAATCACCCAATAAATGGAAATGCAGCTTTCTCAATCTCTGCTTCCATCTCTGCCTTTTTAGCAGACACACCGAGTGAAAACTTTTATATATCTAGCGTGGGATACAATCAAACCTTGAGGCCTTCCACAGAAGCCTTTCAATCTTTTTAACAGACGTTTCCCTTCACTGCCCTAACATTTATTTAGATTTGCAGTTCATGCCGTCTCAGGGGCTCAGGATGGGCAGCAGAAAATAGGAGACTGCGTTCCGCCAGCTCGCACAAAGTGGTCAGAGGAGTCACACCCAAACATATGTGCATTTAATAGATTGATTTGATCAAAGCTAATTAAATTAACTCACGATGATGTCTTTAAACTAGCTGGCAGGCCAACTTATTATCCAATATTTTTACAGGCCACTATTTGCTTTCCACACATTTTCCCCTTGGAATATCACACATGAGCCTACAACTCACAATCCATTTGTTGTTTGCATTCTTGCGCTTATGTATGCATCACGACAATGCCCATTGGAGTCAGGAATTGACCCGCAGCTCTAATCTCTGTGTGGTTTTCTGCATCTTTGCATGTCTCTCGCCTAACCCCTTGTCCTCCTGGGGCCTTCCACTTTCAGCACTTTCAACATGTTCGCTTGCCTCGTCCGCAAATGCTTTTCCCCTTTATTATTCTTACTGTGCTGTTCCCTTAGCTGAGAAAAAGATATGGAATCCCCATATGCAACACTGTCAAATCTCTCACCTTGACGGTATAAATGGCTGTATGCAACTTCTGCCATTCGTTCCAATTATAGGCCCATAAAATTAATAAAGCCTGAACTATTCCTGGGAGAAAATGTACGTGAGCATTCAAACAGAGGATGCCTGTCTCTTAAAAAAAAAAAAAGTACAAGAGAACCCTTCTGAGAGTAGTTTATTATTGAAAAGAAATAAATCATCTATTCCTTCTGACATGTCATTATCTACACTTTTACTCTTTTTGCAGCTGTTCGTGTGTCTCTGGTTTCCTTGCTGAGGATTACACTTTATAATTGGAGTGTTATTTAAGTTCGAAGAAGGGCACAAGTCCAAAAGAAAACAGATATAAACAATTCATGCATTCACCAGACTGGAAGAGAGGGAGTCCGCAGGGGTCAGGGCTACATCTGGCCTGCTCAAGATCTTCATGAATTACTTGGATGAAGGAGCAAACGGGATGCTTCTCAGCGTCAAATATCACCGACACTTTAAAGGATGAGCTAACAAATGGTGCCCCTCTCAATAAATACAGAGAGTGGGACAGATAGCAACAACATTCAACGCTATAAGGAATGCATAAGGAGCTTCACATAGAAAATAAGAACTAATGTGAAATGGGGGATAACTGGTTAACAGCCCAATCCTATCCTGCTTCGGAACAAGCAGGCCTACTGGCCTGTGCAAACCCAGTGCAGGGTTGGAGGTGGCTGCAGCGCAATTCGGAGTAATACCCCAGGCACCTCAATGGGGCTACTCAGATCTGCGCCAGCAAAAATGATGATGCAAATCCAAGTAGTCTGGTATAACATCAGGCTGCTTAGGAGGGGGGTAAGGATATGGGCTAAATGCCAAAGACCGGTACCACCCCCCTCTCACCCATTGGTCCTTCTGTCTCCCCACCCAATCTGCCCTTGTTCCACCCTCCCGAACACCTGCAATGGCTGGAACTTGCCTTCCTGGGATGGTGCGGAGGTTGGATTTGACCTCTGTGGGTTAGTGTGTACCCTTGCACCAGCCCAGCCAATTCTTGAGGAGGTGCAAATAAGTCTTATACATGAGTCTTATCACTTCCAACCGATTAGCAAACACTCTGAAATACAAGTGTCACCACTGTTGCTATACAGGCACCTTTGTGCAGTTTTGTAGAGGGGAAAATGTTTGCAATGTGGCCCTTTTCAGTATCCTTTTATGGAGTCTTCGTAGGACAGGATCACGTATTTTCTTAGAGCTAGAAATATTTACTTGATTTAGTTCATATTTTTGATTTTTTTTTATTTTTGTGTGGAGGAGAAGGAATACAGTCCACTAGGAATTTCTCCTTCATGGGTCTAACTTAAATTATTCTTAATTGTTCCTCCGTGCTTTTCATTCATTTCCTGGTGGATTATCATGATGAGCTGTCATTTGTTTGCACTTATAGGCAGCCCACATCTCCCATGCAATAGACTCAGGTGAATTCAATTCACACACGCACCCAAAAAAGACAGAGAAAAGCAATAGTTTAAATAGTGCAGGGGACATTGCCCATCATTCCACTTACTCTGATTGTGCTCTGCAGCAAGCCTTAAACAGGAGAACGAAGCTGCTGCTCCTGAAATTCCCATGCATCTTTTGTACTGTGCTTTTAGTTCTTAAAGACACAGTACTTATTTGTAAGGGAGTTTTGACTTTACACGATTTTGGCTTTACGCATTGACCTCAAAACACAGCCCTCGCATAATATGCAGGCAAACCGTATATTTAAATAGCAGCAGCAGGCTATTCCCATGATTCTTAGGCTCTATCTGCAAAATCATACTTCCATTCAAACCTGTAGTATTTTAAATAATGTACCTTGATATGAACAGGTTTTAACCCAGGGTGGCTGCTTTCTGGTCCTTCATGCTACTGGTTAACAGTAGTTATCACCCATCACAGTCTTAAGCATGCATACCCCGTGCAATTAGCTCAGTGGTACTTGAAAGTTGTGAACTAAAATTAAATCAAAAAACCCTCACTTGAAAATTAAAACTGTTACATGAGTCTTATGCACAGCCCCTCCACCCTTTCTTGGGCCTGTTTCCTTAATGGCATGGTGTAGCTCAGATAAACCGCCCACGTCCACATAGGGCTAATACTTCCCAAGGGCTAATATATGCAGCACATATAGAAGAGAGTTGCGGCTGAAGAACTCTCCCGTGCAATTAAGGAAACTCACCAGGAACTGACGGGAAATACCTTATCACCGGTATTGAGTCTAGAGGGCCTCAATGCACTATCACGACTCTGAATATTCAGAGAATATTCATTTTGCAAAAAAGAACCTGTCTGCACCAAAGTCAGGAATCTGCGTCAACTGAATATTTTTACATACCAAAAACACCAGCACTGCCGTTCTCATTGCCTTCCTTGCAATAGCCTCCTGGAACATCAAACTTCACAGTCTTTGCTAAAATGTAACATCTTGAGATTGCCATATTAGAATTATTAACACTAGACAGTCATTCCTGCTGTTTAACTGTAATTTATTTTCATAGTTATGCCCCTATGTAAACTTGCTAGAACCAAAACAAAATATACTGTCAGCACATTGCTTAGAACTGTTGATAGCCTAGCCTTAGATTAATTTACACTTATACCTGTATTAATCAACCAAATTTAAGGCATATCAGTTGTTAAAGAAATATGCTAAATAGGTTTTGGAGTGTTTTCAGTGTCATGGGGAAGCAGACTATGCACAACAGTTTAATATTCATAACATTATTTGCAGTAGTGGGATCTGCAAATGAAGAAGTGGAACGCTGGGCGGGACTTACGCGGGACTTATGCGTGATTGGCTGCCCATTCGCCCCCACCCTTCCCCCCGGGCGAGCAGGCGCCCCCTCCGAGGCCAGGGCAGCCCGTGCGGCGAGCGGGGGGGCGTCAGAACGGAGCAGACGGGCTGCCAATCAAATGGTAGTCCCGCCTAAGTCCCGCCCAGCGTTCCACTTCTTCATTTGCAGATCCCACTACTGATTATTTGGATTGTTGCTTGTGTCACTATATAAAATACCTAGAGAAGGTATGGTTTTTTGTATTTATTATGGGTCTGAAAAAATTATTCGATTAATAGTTGTGACTTAGAAAATAGTCATTAAAGAAAACTAGACTCTATTCAATCTATAATTTTGTGATTTGCAAACCTGGAGGTGCAGATAAAACAAACACCGAACTAGACTAGAAGAAATAGAAGAGTACCAACAGAAAGTTAACCCAGTGATTTTCAACAGTGTGTTGCAGCATAGTCTGCAGGTGAAATAGGCTACTTCAGAATGCCAAGTGCAAGGGAGCAGCAACAGGATGCAGGCATCTTGTTGTCTCATGTGCTCCCTGAGGCATCTGGTGGGTCACTGTGAGATACAGGAGGCTGGACTAGATGGGCCTTTGGCCTGATGCAGTGGGGCTCTTCTTATATTCTTAAGATAGTAAATTCTGTTTACTTCATATTTACCTCAGAAGTTTACCTCAGAATTTAACCTCAGAATGCCAGATACAAGGGAGTGACAACAGGATGCTGGCATCTTGTTGTCTCGTGCTCTCCAAGACATCTGGTGGGCCACTGTGAGATACAGGAAGCTGGACTAGCTGGGCCTTTGGCCTGATCCAGCGTGGCTCTTCTTATGTTCTTAGGTGTGCCGCATAACTTTGAGGCTGTGTAATTTATCATGAGGACTGTTGGAGAGGTGAAACCTCCACCGGCAGCTCAGTAGCCACAGTATGTCAATCGTCAGAAAAACTGATGGTGTGCCCTGAAAATTTTAGCACCTTGTCAGCATGCTGTGAGATGAAAGGGGATTAAAATTGCTGAGTTGGGGCTGAAGCACATTGCTTGCACTGGGCCGAAGGAGGCAGCAGCGTTGGCCCACGAGTAGCGATGGGGAGGCCTGGTAAGTCGACTCTGCACTGGCTGAGCTTGGCCAATGCAGGGGCTCTATTCCGTGAAACAGAAAAGGAAGGAGGTGACAGAGCAGAAGAGGAAGTACGAAGGAGAGGAGTGTGGTAGTTGGATGCTGGTCTAGCCACCACCCTCCTATCCTCCAGATGTCGTCTTTGGTTCCATTCCACTCCGCTTTTGCCAATCCAAGGAGTGGAAGAGGCTACACGCTGGCACATCTCCAGATAAGAGGGAGCAGCCGCAGGTGCCAAGAGGTCCTGTTCGGGACGTGGGCCATGCCAAAGGGACTCTCCCAAGGACTTCAATGACTGATCAGGATCCTATGGGAAGAGGTGTCCCGGAATTCGTTGGAACAGCAGACAATGGAGGCCTGGAGAACTGAAAGCCAATGCCACTCCGTTTTTGGCATTTCAACCTACTACGCTTGAGCAATATTTTTGTTCCTCAAAAAGAAGTTTTAAGCTGCCTGACATGTTTAAAAAATGCATTTCGTAAAGTGCTTGGGGAAAATGTTGTTTTCTCTTCGTGGGAAATTTAATCAAAAAGTCTCAAGTCCCCTCTCCTCCAGGTATTCTAAGCATCCCTTCCAGCTCTATTTACAGCACACCGACATGTCTCCTGATGTCTCTTGAAGAATGTCCTCGCTTTGTCTTGGTAACAGCCTGACATATGCTCATTTATACAGCTCTTACAAAAAGAGAAGGTGGGATTCTTTGGAAGCTGGAGCGGCAACGGGCAAAAATTGAAGTGTCCTGTGACATCTCAAATTCTAACAAATGTATTGTGGCAGGAGCTTTCATAGGCAAGAATGTACTGCATCAGAGGCCATGATGTGGACTCCAAAGATTCTAGATATTATGCAGACATGGGTCTAGTGTGGTGGAAACATCCTTCTTACCATCTGAGATTAAAAAAGCCCATCTTCTTGTGGAGAGATCATACATCAAACCAATTGAAGTTAACAAGCTTCACTCACTAACCAATATTATTATGCCATTAATAATGGCATAATAATATGCCATTAACAAGCACTGACCAATATTATTATGCCATTGTACAAATAGGTGGTAATGCCACATCTGGAGTATCACATACAATTCTGGTTGCCACATCTCAAAAAGAACATAGTGGAAAAGGTGCAGAAGAGAGCAACAAAAATGATTACGGGGCTTGGGCACCTCCCTTATGAGGAAAGGCTACAGCATTTGGGGCTCTTCGGTCTAGAAAAAAGGAACTTGAGGGGGAACATGATTGAAACCTCAGAAAGCCAGGCATCTGGGTGGCCTCTGTGAGCACAATCCTAAACTGGAGTTAGGCCGGCATAAGCGAAGCCAGCAAAGTTTGGCCAGCACAAGGGCCACCATAAAGCGCATTTGGACCACTCTCGGAATCAGGCACACATCTGTGTGCTGATCTCTCTGACTCTGAGAGTGGTCCAAACATACTTTACGGTGTCCCTTGTGCTGGCCTAACTGTGCTGGCTTAGTTTATGCCGGCCTAACTCAGTTTAGGATTGGGCCCTGTGACATACAGGAAGCTGGACTAGATGGGCCTTTGGCTTGATCCTGCAAGGCTCTTCTTATGTTCTTATGAGATGTACAACATTAAGCAGGAGATCGATAGGGTGGATAGAGGGATGTCCTTTTCCCTCTCACACAACACCAGAACCAGGTGTTGAAGGCCATCACAGATTACCGTCTGTGATGGGTATATGCAACTGCTTGGTTTTAGGCTACCTCAGAATGCCAGGTACAAGGGAGTGGCAAGAGGATGCAGGTATCTTGTTGTCTTGTATGCTCTCTGAGGCATCTGGTGGAGACCACTGTGAGATACAGGAAGCTGGACTAGATGGGCCTTGGCTTGATTCAGTGGGGCTCTTCTTAGGTACCAGCAGACAGGCCTCAGTGCACCAAAGCTTTAAGAACATAAGAACATAAGAAGAGCCATGCTGGATCAGGCCAAGGGCCCATCTAGTCCAGCTTCCTGAATCTCACAGCGGCCCACCCCAGGTGCCCCAGGGAGGCAGGAGACAACAAGATGCTTGCATCCTGTTGCCACTCCCTTACACCCGGTACCTGTAGCCCACCACCTTTGTAAGGAGGTTGCACAATCCATCATTGCCTATAGCCCACAATGGATCTTTCCTCCAGAAATCGGTCTAATCCTCTCTTAAAGACATCAAGACCAGATGCCATCACCACCTCCTGTGGCAAGGAGTTCCACAGATTAACTACCCGCTGGGTAAAAAAGTACTTCCTTTTATCTGTTTTAACTCTCCCAACCCTCAGTTTTAGCGGATGCCCCCTGGTTCTGGTGTTGTGAGAGAGGGAAAAGAACATCCCTCTATCGACTTTATCCCTTCCATGCATAATTTTGTATGTCTCAATCATGTCCTCCCTCAGGCGCCTTTTTTCTAGACTGAAGAGCCCCAAACGCTGCAGTCTTTCTTCATAAGGGAGGTGCCCCAGCCCCGTAATCATTTTTGTCGCTCTCTTCTGCACCTTTTCCAACTCCACTATGTCCTTTTTGAGATGCGGCGACCAGAACTGGACACAATATTCCAGGTGCGGCCTTACCATTGCTTTGTACAATGGCATGATAATATTGGCTGTTTTATTCTCAACCCCTTTTTTAATTACCCCAAGCATGGAATTGGCTTTCTTAATTGCTGCCGCACACTGGGTCGATACCTTCATGGAATTGTCCACCAGCACCCCAAGATCTCTCTCCTGAGCTGTCACAGACAGCTCAGAACCCATTAGCCTATAGGTGAAGCTTTGGTTTTTGGCCCCAATGTGCATCACTTTACATTTGTTTACGTTGAAACGCATCTGCCATTTGGCTGCCCATTCCCCCAACTTGGAGAGATCCTTCTGGAGCTCTTCACAATCCTCTCTGGTTTTCACCACCCGGAAAAGTTTTGTGTCATCTGCAAACTTGGCCACCTCGCTGCTTATCCCTGTCTCTAAGTCATTTATGAATAAGTTGAAAAGCACGGGCCCCAAGACAGATCCCTGGGGCACTCCACTTTTCACCTCTCCATTCTGAAAATTGCCCATTTACCCCCACTCTCTGTTTCCTGGCCCTCAACAGGCTATTACCAATTCTGCTTAGCTGAACAGGGCTATTCACACATTATGAACAATCTGGAGACAACAAAAGCTGTTGATCTACACGTGCACACAATTAGTCATGCGTTATGTTCAATGCAGTGAACACATGTCCAGTCACTCACACCAAAATATGCATGCATGATCTGTATGTAAGTGCAACATAATGTGTGAATAGGTTTGGTGCAGGGGGCTTTGCACCTACATCGTGGCTTCCCATGTGCAGACTGCACAGCCAATGTACACTTTGTAACTGTCTAAGCTCCACTGTTTAGACAAACAGAGAACACTGTGCTTGGTTGCCATGTTAATATGTGGAGCTTGGGCACATTGAAAAGGGTTCTCCGAGATCCAGTAATTCACCTCAGTCAGTCTTCTTTTTCAAAGTGCTGGTTTTCGGTGGCAGAGGTTTAACCTGATTGTAAGAGGTTAACCTTAGGGCAGGGTGTTTTTGTTTGTATTATTACACTGCAGCAAACTTTCCATGTTGACAGGAACCCTAAAGCACAGGCAGCCTGGCAACCAATCCAGAGCAGGTAGTGATATGAGGGCATGCCTTCAGCCTAGAAAAAAGGCGCCTGAAGGGGGACATGATTGAGACATACAAAATTATGCACGGAAGGGATAGAGTCGATAAAGGGATGTTCTTTTCCCTCTCTCAAAACACCAGAACCAGGGGGCAGCCGCTAAAACTGAGGGTTGGGAGAGTTAAAACAGATAAAAGGAAGTACTTTTTTACCCAGTGGGTAGTTAATCTGTGAAACTCTTTGCCACAGGAGGTGGTGATGGCATCTGATCTGGATGCCTTTAAGAGGGGACTGGATGGATTTCTGGAGGACAGGTCCATCGTGGGCTATAGGCAATGATGGATTGTGCAACCTCCTTACATTAGTAGTAGGCTACTTCAGAGTACTGGGTGCAAGGGAGTGGCAACAGGATGCAAGCATCTTGTCGTCTCATGCCTCCCTGGGGCACCTGGTGGGCCGCTGTGAGATACAGGAAGCTGGACTAGATGGGCCTTTGGCCTGATCCAGCAGGGCTCTTCTTATGTTCTTATGATAGCTTAGGAGAAAGAAATGTAGTGGTATCAATACTGGGAGATATTCATTCACCCCTGGGGGATGGGGGAGACAAAGATCCACCCACATCTCAGAGGCTGCATGCTGATAAGCGTGGATTTTACTACTACATCCGCTGTTCTCCCCATTTGCCATTCTGACAGAGAATGAGGGCATGCCTTGAAAAGACGGCATGGGATCTGTAGTGCCGATGTCCTTAGTGCTGATGTGGGGGCGCCGAGCAGCACCCCCACACTGGTGCTACGGCTCCCAGTCCGGCGCTACCTGCAGCACCTGCCTGTTGCGTGGGTGCCACACCGACTCTGCATCAGCCGAACCCGGCTGGCACAGAGGCGTTTCCAGGTGGGTAGGTGGGCAGGGGTGGGCATTCTTGGGCAGAAGGTGGTCCTGCATGCCCGCCCGGGGAGAGGGGTGGGCCCGGGATTCGGCCGTATCCAAGGGCTCATCCCCTAGCCATGCAGCCCCGATTTGGGCCGTGTGGCCTCCTTGGTTCTGTGCCCACAATTTCATGGGTGCAGATCCGAGAAGCCCATAGCGAAGGCTGGTGACTCACCTCGTACAAGGGCACAAATGTGCCTTTGCCCTAGGAAGGCTCCAGCCTCCCTCAAAGCTGCTTTGGATGCAACGCAGGACCACCGGCTTGCCTGCTGCAACACCGTTTAGGATTGTACCCTGAGTCAACCCTCAGTTTAGATATTCTCATTGTTGGCCAACACAACAAAGGTTCAAGTTAATTTTAACCTCAGAAGAAAAGCCTTTTAAACCATCACAAAATATCCCTATTGTTTTATGGAACACTTCGGAGGGGCTTCCTAGCAATGTTGACTTTTTTTCCCACAGGGAAATCTCAATCGTGACAAAAGAGTATTTTGTCACAGGATGGAATTGGGTCTTTATGTTGTATTGATGGACAATGGTCTCTGTGGAGCGTCTCTTTATACCTGTTTCCCCCCAGCCCCTGCCGCAAGCCCCATGACTTAACAGCTTTGTAAAACAATTAACGTTTCCCTTACTTATGCTTTCGAATAAAATCACAGATATGCTCCATGAACTATTCAGGTGCATTGAGAAAAGGCATAGCAGCTTCACAATGAATCATGCAGTTAGTTCCGTTCAAGGCAGTGAAAGTCAACCAAACCCTTCATGTGAAATCTCTCTCTCTCTCTCTCTCTCTCTCTCTCTCTCTCACACACACACACACACACACACACACACACACACACACACGGGTGCACGCCCACACACACACTCCCTTCACCCAAAGCAAATTGCTCAGGAATCAATTTGGCAAATAGGATTCTAAAGTATCTGTGCCCAAAGGCACAATCCAAAAAAAAAAAACGTATTTCTGCCTCTTATAAAGGAAAGGAAAGCTCCCAGGCAATAATTTCGTGTTATGCATAAAGGCACTGCATCAAAAGTGTGCCCTTCTATCAAAAAACCTTTCACTATTTCTGCCTTCCTGATTTAGGAATATTGTTGTGCCACTGTGCATTTCAAAGCAATTCAAGATAGTCTGAGGACAGGTGCTGTATAAATAATGGACAGCCACTTATATTATCCTGATTTTGAAGCTTGAGCACCAACTCCATCCTATTAGTTACAGTCAGTACAGTCACTAAAGGTGCTTTGCCGAAGTTTTCAACAGAGGTCAGCAACCAGTTTCGGAAGGTTGTAAAATTTAGGTCGAGGCAAGCCCCACTGAACACAGTGATGTTCCCAAGGAAACGTTCAATGGTTCAGGCTGCACATGTCTTCAACCAAACTAAACAAATTAAAAATAAAAACCTAATATGATATGACATGTGGTGACATGTGGTGATATGACATGCACATCCCCCAGGGAGCAATCCTAATCTGGAGTATGTTTGGACCACTCTCGGAGTCAGAGAGGCCAGCACACAGATGTGTGCCATCCTCCAGACTCTGAGAGTGGTCCAAACGCACTTTACGGTGGCCCTTATGCCGGCCAAACATTGCTGGCCTAACTGTGCCAGCCTAACTCCAGATTAGGATTGCACCCCAGTGTCATTTTTGTCTAGAAAAGCATCACAAAATTTCACCCAAGCCAATGATGAGTGATAGAGTCCTTACGGTTTGACCAATACTTGAAAAAAACAGCTGATGGGAACAGTAAGGCTCACGGTTAGGCTAAAAATGCTTCACCAATGATTTTGTCCAGAGGGAACATTTGCTCAATAACATGCAGGAAAACTACCTCAAAAGTCGTAGGCAATATGCCTAGAACGATATCAAAAATATAGAACCTCTAGGAAACAGCTCTACTGAATGTGTTCGGTTCCTGTAATTATTAACAAAATCATTATAATCAACATAGCACCTGGTCAAGTAGGATTGGTGGATATGTTGCCTGAAATGGCTACCTTCAAATGCAAAACATTAGTTTGTTCCAAGTGGTATGTTTGAATTGGGGTGTCTCAACTTCTCCTTGTTTTAGCTCACCTACTGCCATGCATAGGAGAGACATGCCATTCTCTCTCTCTCTTTCTCTCTCTCTCTCTCCCCCCTGGTGTGTATGTGTGTGTGTACGTGTGTGTGTGTATCAGAGCCAAAGCGTGCCAGGGCGAGGGCGACAATCATCTTGCCTAGTGCCACTACCTGCCCCCTGTGCTGCCCTGCCACACCCCAGCACCTGGAATTGCTCCATTTAGGAGTGTGCTGGATGCAAGGGAGGGTGAGCAGCCGAAAAGCATGTCACTTTTTTCCCGGCGCTGCACCTGCCGCAACTGGCGCCCGCTGCACCTGCCTCCCCTTGCAGCACAATGAGTATGCCTCTGGTTGCAGATTTCTGAGCCCATTCATGTCTTCTTGGGACATGCCCATCAAAACAAAGGATAAAACAGCTAAGGATCGTGTATATGAAAATGTACTATTGTTTCTTTGAAACATGCATATCCCATACTCTCTCACCAAAGGGATCGCTAGGGCAGATTCATTGTTTTGAATGCCGTTCAAAACAAGTTCACCTCACTGCCAATACCCCTTTGCGTCAGCACCCAACACCCTAACAATGATTGCCAGTCAGCCTGCCGGCACGCACCCACCCAAGTGAGCACCTAGTGTCCTTATGGTCTTCCAGCACTGCTCCTTACACCCTGCTGGCAGGGAGGAGCTTGAGACCTCCCAGCTGTTGATAAGAAGCTACTTTGAAGGATGAGGTAAGACCCTCCCCTGCCCTCTTCTTGGAAGTGAGAAGAGACTGGGACAGCGGTCAGGCCAGCAATGGGCTGGGGCAGGTAGCACGTAGCAGGTGTCCCACTTTCTACCATGCACAGGGGAGCCAGTGGCAAAAGTACTGTCCAGTCTGGCATGCCTGCCCACTGCAGCGATAAGCCCATGCTCCTTCTCAAAACATAACCTCTTACATGCAGATTCCAGCACGTAATAGGAAGCTTTATAAAGACTGCCTGCAGACATGGCCATGTGACAACGTAACATGCAACATGCACCACAGTGTTACACATAGACCTGGGATAAATTTGAGAACTTCCTCCGTCTTACTCATATTTATTTCCTGGGGAAGGTATCAGATATACTCCAGACACCATTCAGCACACCGAGCCCAACTGAAATAAATGGACCCAAAGTCTGCACTGTTTCCGTGGGACTTTCTCATAGCTACAACTACTACTGATGAAGCACCAGTAAGATGCTGCTCCATCAAATGCCAGAAGGGGCCCATTAGCAAATCAAAGAATGTGATGGCATCCTAGCTGAATGAAGAAGCCACAGTCCATGAAGAAGCCCAGTCTCCGTCCTTGCCTTTGTCCTTCACAATGCTATGTGAAAACGGAGCCACAAACCATCTGGCTGCTTAGAAATGTGCAGCCTTGGTGCAGTTTGTTGGAACAAAACATTAAGTCTATTACAAGAGTTTTTATAATGTCTTCAGTCCTTTTGAAGTATCACCCAGACGTTCTTCCGTCAGGCCTCAAATGATGCCATTCATCAGCCTGTTACTGATGGAACCTCCAAGGAAAGTCCAATTCTGAAATATATATGGGACTGTGAATCTTTCGTTAGGTAATATAAATAAATCTAGTCTCAGGAGTGCTGCCTTCTTAATCATCTTTAAAACACAATGGGTCTGTCACTGCAGCCCATGACTCAGGTTTTCAGTGCAGCAAATACGGCAAGGAAAACCAGCCATTTCCTTAAAAAGAATGAAAAATGTGGAAGGGGGAAAAGAATGAACTTAATCCTGAGAAGAGAAGCAATGTTCAGTTATACGCAGAGACTCCATTTTACGGGACAGTCTTCCCTTTTATTTACTGGCTCAGTCCAAACAAAAACCACAGAGTAATTGTATTTACTCCCCGCCCTTAATTTGAAAGTGACTAATGAGCTGAGAACCAAACAAGATCTTTCCTAGCGAGATACAGTCATTGTCTCATACAGAGCATTTTCACAGGCAAACTCATTTTACAAGTGACTGGCTCTCCTTCATCAAGCATACTGACAGTATGATTAATTTGCCAGCAACCATAAATATCAACTTAGCAAAGGAAGTAATCGCAGATCTGTGCTCACAAGCTTACTTAAGAAGATGCCCCTCACAAATCAGCCTAATCTTCAGAAAGGACGTCCCAGAGCCCCAGGGCTACAGCAGAAAAGACCCTCCTCCTTGTGAGGGCTATCCTAAATCACAGGAGACTTAAAGTATGACCCAGCACAATGAGTGCGAGGCGATTCTTCATACTGGAAGTAGTATGCCGGTTGCAGAGTTTAAACCTCCACAAAATCACACCCTTCCCATACTGTATATGTGCATGTTTAAACGGTATTAATACGGGAGAGAAACTGGAAGAGAGAAATCGATAATATCAACAACATTCTAGTCAATGTGAATTATACATTCACATGAAGATCAATTGAATCAAGAGCTCATTTAAACCTCATGAACAAGAATGCCCAATTAGTTGTTACACTTACACTTAGGTTTACACACACACACACACACACACACACACACAGAGAGAGAGAGAGAGAGAGAGACAGACAGACAGACAGACAGAGAGAGAGAGAGAGAGAGAGAGAGAGAGATCACCAAGAACATTCATTAAAAATGGTTCATCTGTACACACACAAAAATACACAGCCTGCATTTTGGGATTGCATAGAATTTATATAACAGTTTAAGCCAGTGCTTCTAAAAAATTTTAGCACCAGCACCCACCTTTTAAAAATGACAATCTATCGTGACCCACTAGAGAGAGAAAAAATCATTTCTAGGAGTAATTTATTATTAATAAAAATAAACTGTTAATTAATAAAAACCGGGGTCCTGTGCTCCTGAGGACGGCTTGTTGTTGTTGTTCAGTCGCTACGGCTAGAGGACTGCTAGAGTCCTCACAGTCTCTGTGTGTAGACATTTGCTCTATTTTTATTTCCCTAGAAATTGAGTTCAAGGGTTGTTGCCCCAAACCTTTACATCATTCCAGGGTCCCCAGAAGGCTGAACCTGTGAGCAAGATGTGCAGTTAAGGACTGAACCAGCCCAGACAAAAGGCTGAAACTGGGTCCACACATTATTCTATGTCACTAGAGAAAATCAGAAAATGCAACGTTTTCATTTGGGGGAATGACCTCATACCATAGGTTAGTATTCCAGCTAATGATTTTCTTGGGCAAACCAGGCAAAGGTTTATTAAAAATGTTACAAAAACGTTTTGCAACCCACCAAAAATAGTCTTGCAACCCACTGGTCAGGGCCGGCCTTAAGCCGACGTGACCAATGTCGTCACATTTGACCCGCCCCCCCCTGCACTAGCATAGCAAGCATATCGCCTGCTGCAGCAGCCAAGATCTCTATGGGCTGTAAGTCAGTGAGGTGAGCAGGGCAGCTTTACCTTCGGCCCTCCCACCTGCCCCTACCTCTGACTGCCCAAAATGGGCTTCCTGGAAGGAGTTGGCAGTGATGTCATCATGTCACCACCTACTATTTCCAAGTGCTGCGCATAGCACCACAAATGCTTTTCTTGGTGAGTGGGGGCCCTACAGGAGGGAGGGGGCCCTGGTGGTAATAGCCCACATTGGGCCCCACTGCTCTTGGAGCCAGCCCTGCCACTGATCACATTTGTGATCTAGCATAGCAAGCATATCAACTGCTGCAGCAGCCCTGCCACTGGTGGGTCCTGACCCACAGTTTGGGAAACAATGCTTTAACCTATTCACAGGACATAACTGCAGTGAATGAATGTGCCTGGGGCAGACAAGACCTATGCGCTTTCAGTTCAACCTCTGCATGGAGTCTATGCAAATACAAGGCAACATATGCAATATGGCTCTCTTGGCACGGTTCAGATTCCTATTTTACCAGGCTTCTGATTGCACAGAGTGAACCATACACATGGAGATGCCATAAACATCATTCAACGCCCCCCCCCCCACACACACATTCCCCTTCTCTTTCCCGCCCTGCCTCCCATGAATGTTCACTCCTTGTCTTTGACAAGTGAGCAACTCTTCTGATATGATTGCAAAGTGAAAGTTTGCAACTTAAAAAAAAAAATACAATGAACAGATGGAGGACAAAGCAACACAGAACACCCAAAACAGAGCAGTATGCAATTAGCTCTCCTTTCAGCCCAGCTCCCATTACAAATTAATGCAGCATAGATTTCGTAAAATGTCAAGGCATTTATCTCATATACTTTGACATAAAAAAGTTCCATTCTTAATTTAGACATACTGAAATGGGGCAAGTTTTTGGGCTGATCTCTTCATGGTGGCAGAATGGGAAAATACTGCTTCTCTCTCTCTCTCTCTCTCTCTCTCACACACACACACACGCACACGCACACGCACACACACTATTATTAACATTAAAACGGTAAAGGTTTCCCCACGACCGAATGGTCTGGTCATGACTGAATGTAGGGGGGCGGTGCTCATCTCCATTTCTAAGCCGAAGAGCTGGCGTTTGTCCGAGGACACGTTTCTGTGGTCATGTGGCCAGCCTGACTATACGCCAAGGCGCACGGAATGCCGTTACCTTCCCACAGAAGTGGTACCTATTTATCTACTCGCATTTTTACATGCTTTCAAACTGCTAGGTTGACCGGAGCTGGGACAAACAACGGGAGCATGGTCTTGAACTACCAACCTTCTGGTCAGCAAGCTCAGCAGCAGCGGTTTAACCTGCAGGACCACCACGTCCCATTATTATTATTATTATTATTATTATTATTATTATTATTATTA
>JAJKFI010000004.1:5896548-5908055 GCA_029204185.1 Lerista edwardsae
AAGAAGAAGAAGAAGAAGAAGAAGAAGAAGAAGAAGAAGAAGAAGAATTTTCTAGGCCGCCTTTTCTATGCCGAAGCAAATGCCCAATGTGGCTTATAGAGAACAAACAAAATACAATGTAAATATAATAAGTTAAACACAGTAAGTAAAACCCATTAAAACAACACATTAAAACAACAACAACAAATTAAACATTAACAGGAACACCGAGAGTGAACAGGAATGAAAGCTAGACCCAATTCTCAATATCAGGTCGTATTGGAGGGTGGGAAAAACAACTGACCAGGGGAGTGAAACAGACTATGACAATATACTAGAGGGACAGAGACCAGACAGCCAACCATCATCCAAAGGCCAGATGAAATAGGTATGATTTGAGCCCTCTCCAAAAGGCCATGAGGGAGTGTTCAGTTCTTAGTTCTTCTGGTAGAGAGTTCCATATCTGTGGAGCCGTTACAGAAAAGGCTCACCCCCGAGCTGCCATCCCTTTAACTTGGGACAGAGGGGGCACTTGAAGGAGAACCCCTTTAGATGATCTAAGAGGGCTAACTGGTATGTATGGGAGAAGGCGGTCGTTTAGGTAGGCTGGGCCTAAGTCAAGAAGGGCCTTAAAGGTCAGTACCATCATCTTAAGTTGGTAACAGAAGTGAATGGGCAGCCACTGTAGCTGCTGAAGGAGTGGTCCTACTGAGTCAAACCGTCTAGCCCCTGTTACGATCTGGGCTGCTGCATTTTGTACTAACTGTAGCTTCCGAATTGTTCTTGAGGGAAGCCCTACATATAGCGCATTACAGTAGTCCAGCCTTGAAATAACTACCACATGGACCACCGTGGCCAGGTCAGAACGGCTCAAGTATGGTCATAGTTGGTGCACCAATCGAAGCTGGGCAAATGCACTCCTAGCCACAGCTGCTACCCAGTTCTCCAGAGACAGCTGAGAGACCAGGAGCACTCCCAGATTGCGCACCTGTTCTTGCAGGGGAAGTGTCACTCCATTCAGAGTGGGTGAAAGACTTAGTGCCTGCATTGAAGGTTTCCTGACCAGAAGGACTTCTGTCTTTTCTGGATTCAGACTTAACCTATTGGCTTTCATCCATACCCCAACTGCCTCCAGGCAGCATCCCAGAACCTTCACAGCCTCTTCAGTTTGGGATTATAGAGTTGAGTGTTATCAGCGTATTGGTGACATCCACTCCAACCCCCCGGATGATCTCCCCCAGTGGTTTCATGTATATAATAAAGAGCATGGAAGATAAAATAGAACCCTGAGGCACTCCATATTGTAAAGGCCAGAGTGCTGAGCAGGTGTCTCCCAGCATCACCATTTGGGAGTTGTTAGCCAAGAAGGAGCGGAACCATTTTAGAGCAGTGCCCTTTACCCCCAGATTGGCTAGCCAGTCTAGATTAGATTAGATTAGAAATTTATTTGTCATTGTACTCAAAGTATGAGGACAACGAAATGAGGTGCTCTTCACATCATACAACTGGACAACACCAAATAACATATACAAATAACAATTAAAACAACACTAATAAAAAAATACAAATATGAATACCATACAAACATGAGGTATACATTTGTTAAGACCACCAGATTCAGAACTCCGCATTTAGCCTGATCACAGCACTTGGGTAAAAACTATGTTTAAATCTACTTGTCCTAGCTTTCAACACTCTTTCAACACTAGAAGAATAATACGATCAATTGTATCAAAGGCTGCTGAGAGGTCAAGCAGGACTAGTAGTGATGCCTTTCCCTTATCTAGTCCACGGTGAAGGTCATCCATGAGGACGACCAAAGCTGTTTCTGTCCCAAAGCCTGGTCTGAAGCCAGATTGAAAGGGGTCAAGAAAATCTGTCTCCTCTAGTAACCCTTGGAGCTGGGATGTTAACATTAACATTAACAAACCACTCTTTACAAAAAGTTGTTCACGAAGTGGTTTACGTAGCTAAATACACAAATAAATGGTTCCCTGTCCCCAAAGTGAGTTAGAAGAGATAAAAGAAAATAGCTTTTTACCCAGAGGGTAGTTAATCTGTGGAACTCCTTGCCGCAGAAGGTGGTGATGGCATCTGGCCTAGATGCCTTTAAAGGGGTACTGGACAGATTTCTGGAGGAAAAGTCCATTGCAGGCTACAGGCCATGATGGGTGGTGCAACCTCCTTATTTTAGAGCAGGCATTTTCAACCATTGTGCCATGGCATATTGGTTGACTCGAATGGTCTGTAGGTGTGCCATGCGAGTTTGCGTGAGGGTCAGTAGGGCCATTGGGGGATGTGAGCAGCAGTGTGGTGTGCCTTGTCAATGGTCAAAACATTGCTGGTGTGCGAGGAGGGGTGGCAAGTAGGCATGGAGGGCAAGCAACCTTCACCAGCTCATTGTCTCCCTAGCCTGCTGCCTGACCCAAGGGGTTCAAACTGGTTTCATGGCTGGGCCATCTCTGCCATTTAAAGGGGCTAGGTGGGTAAGAGAGAAGGAACAGGGTTGTTGCACACAAAAGCTTTTGCAGGGGTGGTCCACCTTGCATGTTACATGACGTGCATGTATTTTCCACAGCGCAAACCATAATACAAACTCACAGCACAATCCTATGGATGCCCGCTCAGAAGCAAGTCCCACTGTGTTCAAATAGTTGGACTCCCAGGGAAGTGTGCACGAGGATTGCAGCCTCAGTAACTGTACAAATAATGTTCCTGCAACGGCATCTGAATTATATATATACTCTCTCTCTCTCTCTCTCTCTCTCTCTGTGTGTGTATACTGTATATATACTGTGTGTGTGTGTGTGTGTGTGTGTGTGTGTGTATTCACAATGCAAGTCGTCATTGTTGTTTTATTTATTGGCCTTTGCAGGTAAAGCCAAAGATCTATCGCCGCTTCCCTTTGGCGTGGGAAATGTCTGTTGTGAACTGTTTGCGTCTCCCAAAAGGTACCGCACACTCTTATAAAAAGCCGGCGTTTCCTGCCGTTTTGCTTGTCCTGCCTCAGGGCCTCTTCTAGCACAAGGAAGTCTTGAGACAGGATAGCTCCTGCTGAAAGAAAAAAAAGGAAGTGTATTGACCCACAATTTGTAGTCCTACCAAGAATACCTTTAAGGGAGGGGTGGGGACAGAGAGGGAGAGAGAGAACAAATGCGGTACAGAGACAGTTTCACCAGTGTAAGACTGTTGTAGAAACAAGTGTGTGTATTTTTAATTCCCTCTCCCAGTTATTGTATTATAACCCTCAAATAACAATCCTCTATTGTTGCATATTTACTTGTCTCCCTCTCTTATACAGGCGTGTGCCTGTATAATCTACTGGGGTTTCGGACCCCACTGAGGATACCTGAAACCGTGGATACTGGGGTACACCTTTTTAAAGATAGGGGAACACCAGTGGTTTTGCTGCAACAAGGCAAAAAAAGAGATTTGTTCCCCTATCTTTTTAATGGGCATCCCAGGATCCGTGGATAACTGAGACAGTGGATACCGAATCAGTGGATATGGGGCACACCTGTACAGTATACTGTCCCATTAAGTTGTGCCACTTGGTCCCTATTCAAGTGCATTCACCTGATTTCAACTCAAGAATAGATTTCGCACTGAACATGTTACATGAGCCCTAAAGATCATATCCACTACTACTAGTAGTAGTACATGCTACATGAGCCCTAAAGAGCATATCCACTACTACTAGTAGTAGTACATGTTACATGAGCCCTAAAGAGCATATCCACTACTACTATTACATATGAATATGTAAATGTTTCTCTTCAATGGAGGCGGGGAGTGACATGCCTGCAGAGTCAAGTTAGGCATTTTTGACGCCGCAAACCCAAAAGGTTCGCCATCACGGCTTTAGATGGCCAATTCCTTGGTGCAATGAGCTGTCTTCTTGCTTGCCTCTTACTGCTATGAGCACCAGGGAGAGGGCAGCTCAAGGTTATGTCTGAGATCCCAGCAAAACCTGGTGCCCGCACTGACTCAGGAGCAGTGATGTCATGCACCCACTATGCACCACTACACGAGTACCGGTTCCTAGAAGTTGAGCTGGCCCCGCCCACTCGAAGCTGGCCCCGTTGGCTGGTTGGCTCAGCAGCTGCGCATGCGTACTGCACGCCCGCAGCCGTTGCCTGCACTTTCTGTGAGGAGGCAGGCAGGCAGGCAGCATGGTGGCGGCGGCAGCAGTAGCAGCAGCGGAACGAGAGGACTGGAGGCGGCAGCAGTGGCAGCAGCAGCAGCAGCAGCGAGGGAGACCCGGGAATAAGGCAGCAAGCGTGAGAAGGTAGGCTGCCTGGGTCTCCCGCTCCCTCCAGCTGTGCAGATCCAGCATCCCGGTTCCTCCTGCAGCCTCCCCCCAACCCCAGCCGCCATGCAGTCTTTTTTTGGTCGCCTGTTCTCCCTCCTGCTCCTTGCCAGCTCCTTACATTTAACATTAAAGTTAAATGGCTCCCTGTCCCAAAAGGGCTCACAATCTAGTACAGTCTAGCCTGCTATTTAACCAGGGAACAGTTGAAGCAAACTATGTATATACACATCTCTAGAAAGCAAAGCAATAGAAGTTAAATCAACACTAACCACAAGCTGAAGTTATTACAAACATGACCACATCCATGGCAACAATCATGACATCGCTTCCGGCTATGACCTCACTTCCTGTAATGACATCACTTCCGGCTATGACCTCACTTCCTGCCACGACATCACTTCCGGCTTATGACGTCACTTCCGGTGGGCGGAGCCCGACAAGTGCCAATCAAAAGTGAGTACCTGTTCCTAAGTCATTTGGATGACACCACTGCTCAGGAGCTCCTGCAACTTCTCGCTGTGCCGTCAGGAACGGATGAGGTTGAAACAACAGCACTGAATTCAGCCTTCCTGCTCGCAATTCCTGCCACTGATGCTGGCATGTTTTTTCCTCAAAGCCTGCTCCAGAAACTGCAGCCAGCAAATGTTGGAAGGAAAAAAAAATTCCTCGACTCCGAAAGCGAGAAGGAAACTTTTTCTTTGTAAACACACAATGAGCACCATTAAGGAGCATGAGGGTCCTCATTATATTTAATAACTTCACTAACACCAACTTAGCTGCTAGCAATTGGAGGGTGGTGGGAAGTTAATGTTCGCACTCCGGATCAAATGAAGGAGTCTACTTTTACCTGCCTAATTAGTGTTCAGATGAAACCCTCGGGCACAGCCAGTTCCGTACGCGAAACTCCAACTGCAATGCCGGTTCTACAAAACAGCAACAGCCGTGCTTGCTCCAAGCACGCAGAATAATCAAAACCCCGGCTCTAGCCCAACCAGATCAATCAGAGGGGAAAATCAGGCTAGGGGAACATGTCTTTGCAGGCTACCCACTTGTCTAGATGCTGAGAAATTCCAGGGGTGGCATTACCGAGGTCTGGATCCCTGCAGAGATCACTGGAGGCCTTTTTTTTTTTCTCCTCCCCATTAGTGCAGCAATTTTCAACCTTTTCTCACGGCACACTGACAAGGCACTAAAATTGTAAAGGCACACCATCATTTTGTTTTCACAATTGACAAGGTACATTGTGCTGCCAGTAAGGGGCTCACATCCTCCAATGGCCTTACTAATAAATGACCTTCTCCCAAACTCCTGCGGCACACCTGCAGACCGTTCGCAGCGCACCAATGTGCCATGGCACACTGGCTGAAAATAGAGTGGGAGCCTGCATGGTAGGGTAGAGGCTCATCCCAGGCCACACAGTTAACGACAAACACCTGAGCATCCTTTGTTGTGTTTTCCCCGCTCTGGCCTCACAAGACATCTAGGTACCTTCCCTATGTTGGTGCGTTTCCAAGGCAATGACCATGTCGACTGGGGACCCCTCAGCTCATCCACCTGCTCTCTGTTGCTGCATTTCAGCTTAGATGGGCTGGAGGAGTAGAGCTGAAGCAAATTCACTTCTTTGCTTCAAATGGCACTTTTACAGCTCTGCTGCCTGTCCGTTATCTGAATCTCAAGGCACCCACCAGGGGCATTTGAATTCCAAAGTGTGTGCGTGGGGATGGGCGGGCGGGCTGTAGATGACTGAGAAGTCCATTGTTAGCTCCTGCAGCTCTGGTCATGCAGGTTGCTTCTCAGCAGTGGCGTAGCTAGTGTGTAGCCAGAGGGGCACTTGCCCAAGGCGCTATGCCAAGAGAGGGGTGCACAATGCAAGACAGTCACTTCCAGGTTGTCCCTGGAGGAGGAGGAGGCACTGGCGGCTTTGTGCCCCCCGTTCCTTCTCCTGTGGAGGCTCCCCGGGTAGGGGCACGAAGCTGCCAGTGCCTCCTCCTTCAGGGAGAACCCAGAAGTGACATCACAATGTCATGGGATGCAATGATGCCACTGCCCTGGGTGCCACTGCTGGGAAGATGAAGCATTATCCCTTCCCTACTTGAGGAGATGGGAGGCTTACCAGATAACAATTCAACACCCTACATGAGATGTTCTTTGAAATACGACACAGAATGCAATGCCCTTTGTCTCTTAAAAATCAGAAGAGAGCTGGCCTTTATAGATGTGAAAGATGAGAATGCTGAATTGTCTATTTTTGCAAGATCTTCACCCCTTGGTGAAAATTCCGAAATAAAGGAGAAATCCGATTCTCAATGGCTACAACACAATTCAAGGTAGGCTTAATCAAAAGCAAGCTTCTTGGAGTTCAATGGCGCTTGGTGGCCAGTCCCTGTGGGCGCAATCCACAGTGCAGTTAGGCCAGCACAGTTTGGATGGCACAAGGGCCACTGTAAAGCACATTTGGACCACTCTCGGAGTCAGGAAGGATGGTGCATGTTTGTGTGCTGGCCTCTCGGACTCCAAGAGTGGTGCAAATGTGCCACTGCAAAAGCATTGTTAATACAACACTTGTGCCCGCCAAACTTTGCCCCTTGTGTCCCTTGTGCCAGCCAAACTTTGCTGGCCTAACTGTGCCGGCCTAACTCCAGGTTAAGATTGCGGTCTGTGTTTAGGATTGCAGCTGTATGGTGCTGTGTGTGGGATATTATCTACCTGTCCGTTAAGATCAGGGAAAGAGGTTCTCTTCCACATTCCACCCCCCCCCCTAAGATTCAGTTGACAGCAAAGCCGAAAAAAACCTTCTCAGCGGCAGTCGCCTAAATATGAAATTTCCTTTCTTGCACTAGGTGGTTGTCTCCTTTCCTGTCAGCATTTCGGCAGAGGTTGAAGACTGGGCTCTCGCAACAGACTTTTCCTGTCTGACTTTTTGTTCCTTCATTGGATCTTCCTTTAATTGCGTTGCCGTCTTTTATTGTGCTTGTATTAACAATGCTTTTTAGCCACCCGGAATCCCACAAAATGTGTGTGTGTGTGTGAGAGAGAGAGAGAGAGAGAGAGAGAGAGAGAGAGAGAGAAATGGGGAAGAAACGTTTTACATGAAATAATAATAAATTGGAATTCTCCATATGGAAAGACCTGTCTGCATCCCGCTGTAAAGAAAGAGAAATGTTCTGATGCAAAACATCTTCCTATAAGAGATAGTTGCTACTTTATTTTGCTATAACGGTTCATACAGTACATAAACCATTGATGTTTGACTCAGGGTGCAATCCTAACCTGGAGTTAGGCCATCACAGCTAGGCCAGCAAAGTTTGGTCTGCACAAGGGCCACTGTAAAGCACATTTGGACCACTCTCGGAGTTAGAGAGGCCAGCACACAGACGTGCACCATCCTCCCTGACCCCGAGAGTGGTCCAAACACTTTACAGTGGCCCTTGTGCAGACCAAACTTCGCTGGCCTAGCTGTGCCGGCCTAACTCCAGGTTAGGATTGCACCCTCATTCTTATAAGCTTGCAACAGAATCTTTCTCTACTGTTTCTACTTCAACCCACACACAGGGAGAAAATCAACAGAGGCAACATTGGCGAGGAAGTGTGGTCTGGAAGTGGAGCCTTGCCTGAAAAATGCAGGATCAGCTTGGGTCTCAACTTGGATGGGTGACCTGAAACAGCTGGCTAGAGATGAAGGAATGCGGGGAAGTTAACAAGAAATGGATAACATCCTGAAAAACAGCATGAGGCTTGATTTGTAGCTGCCTGTGGAAGCTTGGAAAGCACAGGAGCTGTGCACTAGGATGATGGTTGCACTATGAAGAGAAACACCTGGACAAATGGAAGGTTCATGAGTTTCTCTCATACTGTAATAGATAAAAATAAACATTGCTGGGGAATCATGGCACCTTCTTAGTATTTAGTATATTTAGAAAAATACAAGCTGAACATCAGATGGAGGAAACAGCAGGCACTCCTATCAGGCAACAAACGTGAGTCCTCATATCAGATCACCAGAGAGACAACTCTGCACCTCAAGGTGTTTACTGTCAGTCCGTGGCTTACTCTTTTTCTCTCTGTGTATCCCTGAAGCTGCAAATTGCTGTTTCTATACACTCACACACACTCACATCACTTAGGTCGGCTCTCTACTCTTAGCTGAAGGCAATCCTTTCTCTCAACTTACATGCTCTGATGGCTTCCCTAATTCAGAAGATTCCAGAAAGGTCTATCTCCAAACCATTAGCTCACATTGAAGGCGCAATCCTAACCCGGAGTTAGGCCAGCACAGTTAGGCCAGCAAAGTTTGGCTGGCACAAGGGCCACCGTAAAGCAGGTTTAGACCACTCTCTGAGTCAGGGAGAATGGCGCACGTCTGTGTGCTGGTCTCTCTGACTCCGAGAGTGGTCCAAACGCGCTTTATGATGGCCCTTGTGCCAGCCAAACTTTGCTGGCCTAACTGTGCTGGCCTAACTCCAGGTTAGGATTGTGCCCTAAGAGACAGAAATGGGTCTTCCTCAGTCATAGAGAACTGTTCACATTCTTTAGTCAAATCCCAGATATTTAACAGATATTGACTCAGAAGAACAAAACAATGGTGATGGGCCCATTTGATAGCTATCAGACACCACACCAACAACGATATGAAGCTGCCTTACACAGAGGCAGATCACATGCTCAGTATTGTCTCCACCGACTATTTTAGGGCTCTGGCTCAGGGGAAGATCCCCTAACACTTTCAATTTTCCTGTCATGTGATTTGGTGAAGGGCTAAGCCGTGGTTCCCAAACTGTGAGCTATGGCTCCCTGAGGAGCTGCAGAAACCAGCCAGGGAAGCCGCGGAATTCTTGTGGAAAATATGCTGCTCTATACAATGCATAGGATTGTAGCCCTAATGGGAAGCCGTGGCCAATGGCTCGATAGGCCAAGGGAGCTGCCAGTCAAAAACATTTGAGAACCACTGGGCTAAGGAACTGTGCTGTAAATCAGAAGTCCCTGGTTTGAATCTCGCCTCTACCCTGTTTTCTCAGAAGGTGGTCTTGGGCAAGCTACTCCCTCTCAGCCTCAACTCCCCAGCTGCAACATGGGTAGAACAACACTTACTTTATAGAATCATTGTATGGATTACATCAGGTTAATGCACTGAAGTGGTTTGCACAGTTAGAAAACACTGTGCAACTGTTAAGTATTAATAACTTGGTCCTGAATTAAACAAACAAACCAGGAAAAGAAAAAGAAAAAAAAACAGAGCCCAGCTGATGGCTCCATATGGCCAAGGTCTCTGTTTTTAGCTGAGGCCAATCTGGGGAAACGTAAAAGCAGGGACAGTCCAATTGTGCGGCCAACTGACGCAGTTGCCTCAGGCTGCAGATTGGTAGGAGTGCCCATCACTGCTTCTCCTCTTTCCAGTCTCTGGACTGGAAAATGAAGAGGAGGACAAGGAAGGAGAGGAGATTGGTTGGTGAGGAGAGTTCTGGGCTGGAACACTGGAGAGTGGGAAGACCAGAGGCTAGCATGCGGGGCGGGGGGGGGAGAAGTTGGTATGGCAAGTCAGGCAAAAGGAAGGCTGGAGTCAAAAAGCTAAAAAGGGGTTGCCTGCATGAGTTGTGTGCATGAGCTGCTTCTTTCACCCAGCACCTTTCATTTAGATGAGAACTAGAGATGTTTCCCCAATGTATCTAAGGGCGTAATCCTAACCACTTTTCCAACGCGGTGGTAAGGGCAATGCAGCTCCAAGGCAAGGGAACCAACATTCCCTTACCTTGAGGAGGCCTCCGTGACTAGAACTCAACTGCAAAATGTAGAACGGACCCCACTGGCATAGCTGGAAAGTTGGTTAACACACACCTCTTCCACAACCCAGCCAGACAACAAACTGAGTTCCTTTCAAAGCAAGAGAGGATCAGGAGAAACCATGAACAAGAAGAGAAGCCTCCAAACTGTGGGCCGGATGCAGTGTACAAGGAAAGCCTTCACGGCTGTGAACGTTGAGGTTCGTTCCATTGTGCTGCCGCAGCTAATGCCACTCGTGCTACCCAGAAAGATGCGCTGGGCAGTCGCATCTACCCAGAAATCTGGGTGAACAGCCTGCTGGGGCAAGTGACGATTGACGCAACTGCCCAGAGCGTCTCTCCAGGCAGCGTGAGTACCATTAAGCAGCAGCAGCGTGACAGAATGACCCATGCCCCTCGCAACGGGGAAGGCTTTCCCTGTACAAAGTGGTCCACGGTTTGGAGACGGCTGCATAAAAGGATACAGACTGAAGTCAACATTTTTTCTGTTACTTGAATCTAAACACAGCTTTGAATTATTCCTGCTGCAGTATTGGAAACAGTAACCTGCTCCAGTTTGAGTTCATTAAGATGCAAGACCCATTCCAGACAGTCCAGTTGCTGTGACTATAGCAAAGCTGTTCCCCTGCGTTTGAAAGAGTTTTCATATTCAACAACGAACGCCATAAAATCAGCGTAATGACTGCACTGTAAGCTGCAAAATAAACAGAGCTGTGATAGAACCACTTCAGCTAATCACCACGTATATTATCTGGACAAATATTAGCGACAGCAGCCATTGTTATTTCATGACGTCTATACTGGATCCAACTTCAGTATTTAAAATTGCAATCTTACTCTCCACGGGCCTGGATGATGGCCAGCAAAATCAAGCAAGTCAAAAGCTCCCCCCCTGGCTTTTTTGACAGCCCTGTCTGAGGTTTGTTAGCTTTCTTATATAAGCTGTTGCGGATCCAGTCAAGGGGCTGCCCTGGGGCAAGGAAAGAGGAGCACCGTGCCCCTTGTGCCGACACACCGCACCCCACACCATGCCAGGCTCCATTCTGGAGCTTACAGGGGCAAGGGGCGGGCAAACACCACTCGCACTCGCAGAGTGCGGTGTTTGGCCGCCTCGTCACCCCCCCTCCCACTCCACCAGCGCAGTGCTCGGGACATTTGCCCCCCCCCCTTCATAATGGTAGGACTGCCAATGTATATAAGAATTCCTAAATCAACGCCCTCATCATATCAAACAAATTCAAGCACCCCTGCTAACTGGGCAAGAGGCACTTTTTCAAGTGGTGTTCTCTTATATAGCAGGGGGAGAGTAATTGTCCTGCTTCACCCCTGAGCAGTGAAGATTTCTTTTAGATTGTGAGCCCTTTGGGACAGGGAGCCATTTAACATTATTATTATTATTATTATTATTATTATTATTATTATTATTATTATTATTATTA
>JAJKFI010000004.1:5915535-5949299 GCA_029204185.1 Lerista edwardsae
ATTAATTAATTAATTAATTAATTAATTAATTAATTAATTAATTAATTTTTATCCCAGCTTTCTGCCCCATAAACACCCAAGGCGGCTTACAACATTAAAACTATCACTTTAAAAACAACAAGTATAACAATTAAAACAATGTTAAAAACAATATTAAAACAGTTAAAAATTTAAAACAAGCAAGCCCCGTGGATCCTTTAAAATATAAGATGAATGTAAAATGCCAGCCAGCCTGTCAACAACTGAAGGCTTGTTTAAATAAAAAAAGTCTTCAGCCCCTGCCAAAATATTGCCAAAGAGGGAGCAGTTCTTAATTCTAAAGGGAGGGCATTCCAAAGTCAGGGGGCCACCACCGAGAAAGCCCTATTCCTGGCCGCCATCCCCCTCACCTCTCCTTGAAAACCAACAGGATTTCAAAAGTAAACATTCTAGCACACATCCCTATATAGCGAGTCACTCATGTTTTTTAGCCGCTACCCAGTGGCAGCGGTCTATGACCCGATACCTTGCTATCAAGCATGTTCTATGAGTAAGTAGGCTTTTGTGGTGCAGAACCCCTAAACTGCACCTGACATTCCAGATGCTATGCCTAGATCACAAGAGGTGTGTGTGGGTGCAGGTGTGTGCTCAGCCATTAAGCCTTAAGCTTGGCAAGCTGTTCCTGAAAGTCAAGGGGCACATTGGAAGCAGGCTCTGATGGTAACACCTAGAGCTCATTACTAAAAGCCTTATTGCAGGAACTGCACATAGGAACTGCATCTTTGCTCTAATCCTTGTTCATCAGTACAAATAGGAGTGTCCCAACATCACTCCTTGGCCACTACTCGCTGAAGTGACCTGTTATCGCAACCATCCAGCTGGACTAAGGGACTAAGCAGCTGGTAAGACACACACAGTACTACCATATTTTGTACCTGCTCCATCAGAAACAATGATTTGCAAAGAAAAAAAAAGAGGAACAGGGGAACTGAACCATGTGGCACAAACAGCACAAGTTCATCCTGGCAAAAAGACCAGTGTCAATTATTCACTGACAGCATGAGAAAAGACTCAGAGCGAAATCCTATACCCCCATTGCGCCGGCGCTATGCTCTTGCACCAGCCAAACACTGTCGCAAATGCGCCATCAAGCACGTCCGCGTTGGTGCAATGGTGCTGGACCAGTCGAGTGTCGGCGGGGCTCGGTCAGTGCAGGGCCTCCATGAGGCATTCCGGGGGCGTAACTGGGTGGCGCAGTGGGCAGCGACGGGGGTGGTGACACAGGACAGCCATAGTTCCAAATCCTAAACCCCACCCCCCGGCCAGGGTGGCCCCGATTTGGGCCGCTCCTGTCCAGGTTCCTCTGCGCCTGCAAAACAGCTGGTGCAGATCCAAGCAGGCCCATAGGGGAGACCGGGGCTTACACGGGTGCAGGGGGAAACCCTCCCCTTGTCCTGCATGTTGCTGCTGCTGCTGCCGCCTCCTCCTAATGGGCTTTAGGATACAGCCCTGCTATTTCAGCCTTATATTACTATGTCAGCCTTACTTAGGATTGGGCTGCCGATGTGAACCCACCCTGAGATGACATTTTCTCCAAACAGAACTTCGACACTGGATTTTGCATCTCAGGGGAGCAGCCCTTAAAGCTATCACACTTCCAGGAGGCGATTAGCACTACCATCACCTAATCAAATTGCTAGATAATGTTACATAAGCCATACATACACGGAGAGCATACAGGAGCAAAATCTACAACTGTCTATTGAAATAATTCAACAAGCTGCTATATATAGAGCTGCTATAGATTTGTTTGCGGTGATGACAGAGCACAACCTCACCTGAACTGTACAGATCAGACTACAATGTCTAGTCGATGTAAATGTGCAAGAAGCGGGGAAACCAAGGGGTTCCCCTTCAGGCTGATTGAGATGAGCAAGCTCTACTTTCATAGATTTCGGTCTACAAATGTGCTTGTGAAGTATTCATTTCTGGCCATTTCTAGCACATCTATTTAGAAGTGATGTTTTGTTAAGATTTCTACTTTCAACAGTGGCCATTCTAAAACACAACTCTCAAATGCGTTTGCCGCCCAAATTCAAATTGCCACAGGCAGCCCAATCCTCAGTTCAGTTCAGTTCAATTTATTACGATCCAAGATCAGATAAACATACAAACATAAAAACTTTACACATCATAAACAAGTAAATAAAACAGTTATGACAGAGATAAAGGTTAAAACAATAGGCATTCTGTCTTCAGAACCAAACCACAATCATTGAATTTGGTAATCATGTTCTTGGGCCACTAAAACTCTGCGGATTTTGACCGCTGCCGCTAAAAAACTAGCACAGGATTTAGTCACTTGTTCGTTACTGCCAGAAAGCAACCATTTGGCAAGCTCCCCTACCCCAGATATCTGAAGATGCATGGTTAGGGGGAGAATAAACTTTTCACGGATACCCTGGTAAAATTGACAATAAAATAGAACATGCTCCCTGGTCTCAATCAACCCTGCACCACATGGGCAAAGTCTATCCATTAAAGGGGTTCAGCCCAATCCTACACAACTGCTGTTCAGCAATATAGCTGGGCCAATGGGGCACACGCTGTATGCCATGGGAGAGTTTTGCCCCTGGAGGGCTCCGGGGCACCAGTGATTTCGCTGGCTCGGGTCCACATGGACATCCCGGAAGGTGGATGGGGTACTAGCTGCAGCACTACCACCAGCTTTGATACGCCCTCCTCCCCACCCCATCGCTGCCCCATTCCTCTCCTTCCAATTCTCCCTCTCACCCCTGCATTGACTCAACAGTAAGTGTGGGCGTCCTCCAGCCACTGGTGTGCAGACCCAGCTGCTCACAACTTGTGGTGTTGGCCATGTCAAGCTGAATGGCATGTCACGTTTTACGACAGCCATAAAGGGCCCTACACCACTGGAACAGACGGACGCTGTGCATCAATCAGCTGGCTACATGGTTCTGAAAATGCTGCAGCGCTACAGAAATCTGCTTTGCTTTCTTTGCTTCTGCATGTTCCTCTAGGACAGTGTGGATGTCAGGTATTGGCAGGATTAAGTAAAAGGCTGATTTCTACATTCCATATGCTTTGTTCTGCAGCAGGAAAAACCGTATCAGAAATCTCCACCACATCATTGAAATCTCCAGCCATATCATTTAAAAGTATTTTGTCCATTGGGATGTACGTGTGCGTTTTGGCCTGGGAAGGGTGAAGGGTTGCATCTAGGAGGCTGGGCATGCCCCCCTCTCCAGCAAACATAATGCTTGGGCATCTACACTTTTTGATAGAAACAGGGTGCAATCTTAACCTGGAGTTAGGCCAGCACAGTTAAGTCAGCAAAGTTTGGCCGGCACAAGGGACACCGTAAAGCACGTTTGGACCACTCTAGGAGTCAGGGAGGGTGGCGCACCTCTGTGTGCTGCCTCTCTGACTCCAAGAGCGGTTCAAACATACTTTACAGTGTCCCTTGTGCCAGCCAAACTTTGCTAGCTTAACTGTGCCGGCCTAACTCCAGGTTAGGATTGCGCCCACAGTGGCATAGCTAGACACCTGGGGCCCATAAATTTTTACCACCACCCCCATTTTATTTTATTTTTTAATAATTTAAAATTTTAAAATTTTATTAAAAATAAAAAATTATTTATTTACTTACTTATTTCTATTTTTCACATTTTATATACCCTTCCTCCAAGGAGCTCAGGGTGGTGTGCAGGGTTCCTCCCCTTTCTCTGTCCTCACCACAATCCTGTGAGGTAGGGGAGGCTGAGAGAGCGAAATAGTCACGACATGAATAGTAATATTGGCCAGAAAATAAACGCAGTGAATATTTCCCCAGGAGCAATGGATGAACATCAGTGCCCACCTCTGCAGTTGCTCCTCTGCTCACAGCACTCAGTGACATCCTGCTCCTGCCTCTGGAGGTTCAATGTACCCATCATACATAATGTTACACAACACAGTTGTATTTTTGTTTTGTTCTGTGGCCGTAACACTGTGTTTTTTTTCATTGAACTCCTCATGAAATTTCACACTGAATTGTAGGTAACATAATGGTATTATTCCTAAAAACTGTGATTTTAATAAATAGCAATTTTTACATAAGAAATTATATTTTCAGTTTTTAGTTTTTTGGCCATAACTTTTGATAGATATTACACTCTGGCATTGTTTTTTTTTTAATTGAATTCCTCTTGAAATTCTGCATTGAAGGTTTATAGCATGATAGTATTATTCCTTTAAACCACAATTTTCAAAATGTGGGTTCTTTGAGTTGATAGCCCCCCCCCCGAGGGTTGCACCTGGGGTGCCCTGTCTCCCACCCATAGATAGTTATGCTACTGCTCAGAAATAGTTGAACAGCCGCAGCCTTGACCAACAGAAAAACTTAGACAAAATCATGCACTGCTTTTTTTTATGACAACTACTTAGCAAATTGTATGATTCTAATGGACAGAATATTGTGTTCCTCTGCTTGCCTTGAAGTTACTCTCATTTGCATAACTTACACACACTGTGAAATGAATATAATATTGTTTCTTGTGTCTTGAACTCAGCTAATACAACTTGCCACTTTTACCTTTCTGAGATATGAATAATATGGTCTGAATGCCCAGAGGGATTCCACAATGCATACATATGCTTTATTATTTCCGTGTTGATTTTTTTTTTCACATGAACGCATTAAATAAAGATTAATAAGACCTTATCGGGCACCGTCAGCAGCATTGCAAATGACAGGCGTCATGCTGATGGGGCTGCGTCCCACTGAAATGACCTGACTTCGGCAACAAAACACAGCATTGACTGAGTGCATTTCAAATCACACAATGCCCTGGAGCATTTCACATGGAAGAAAAGTTTTAAGACTCTTTAATGACTCCTGAAAACAGAGATACTAACTCCAAGCTCCTTATGCAATCTAAACGTCGATAAAAGTTGTTCCAAACTTGTCAGCTTCCCAAAATTAGAAGTTAGTGTGGAAAATGCCACGCGGTTTAATCCTTGTCCAGGGTTCAACAATGACTGGGGCAGGAGGAAATTATTCGTCCCCATCATCCCAGGGCCCCGTGCTAAGGAAATCTGTGCGCAGGGGAAGTCCCCTGCATGGCAGAGGGGTGTGTGTGTGTGTGTGTGTGTGTGTTTGCATTCACAAAGGCATATGCACCAATCTCCACATGAATGCTATCACATCTGAGACAGGCACCCCCATAAACACATCTTTCCTTTATTTACGGTCACACAACCAACGATGCAGTGCTCCCCTGCACAGCATGGAAACTTGATAGCCTCTGCCAGACTTAAGAACATAAGAAGAGCCCTGCTGGATCAGGCCAAAGGCCCATCTAGTCCAGCTTCCTGTATCTCACAGCGGCCCCACCAGGTGCCCCAGGGAGGCATGAGACAACAAGATGCTTGCATCCTGTTGCCACTCCCTTGCATCCAGTACTCTGAAGTAGCCCACTACTAATGTAAGGAGGTTACAACCCATCATTGCCTATAGCCCACGATGGACTTTTCTTCCAGAAATCCGTCCAATCCCCTCTTAAAGGCATCCAGACCAGATGCCATCACCACCTCCTGCGGCAAAGAGTTCCACAGATTAACTACCCGCTGGGTAAAAAAGTACTTCCTTTTATCTGTTTTAACTCTCCCAACCCTCAGTTTTAGCGGATGCCCCCTGGGTCTGGTGTTAGAGTTTCCTAGTATGAGATTGCCCCATCATACAACCCTGGTGAGTTTGAGGTTTTTACTGGTTACCTATTCGGTTCTGGGTCCAACCTAAAGAGCTGGTTCCTGAACGGTGTCACAGGGCGGTCCTAACCTGCGCGGGAACAGGCAGGCCAGCGGTACCCAGTGCAGGTTGGCTGCCTCACTGTGGGGCAAGTTCCAGGCGCCCTGATGGACCTGCTTGGACCTGAAACTGCCGCTCAGCAGGAGCAACTTTTGAGCCCACTGCAGAGGTGCAAATCGGGGCCACAAGGCCCAGGGACAGGGGTTTGGATGCGGCCTCATGGCAGGGGTACGCAGGGGCAGCTTACTGACTGCCCGCTCCGGCACAACTGTGCCAACTCAGCACTTTCACAACAGCATTGGGCCGATGCCACACACATGCGTCAGCCAAAGGGCGCTCTCGGATTGTGCCCGCAGACACCAAGTAAAAAAACACGGCTGTGTAAAGCAAATCCTAATTTAAAAACAACAACAAAACTCAGCTACTGCACGGAGACAAGTTGATTTTTTTAATCCGCTTATTTTTGTTTTTTACAAATCAGGCTGAGCTGATAGTTCCTGGTTGTGCACTTGCAATTTTAACGTTGCTTATTTGTCCTGTTGCACAGCCACCCTGCGGTCTTCTTCAAACAAGGAAAAAGTACCCATATATAAATAGCCCAGTATCCCCCTCATCCTTTTAACCCTTTAGGAAAGATCACAGATAACCTGGTGCTCTTTCAATACATCCAATGGCACGAGTTGCACCTGGGTGTCTTGCCCCAGTGGTGGTATTATATCTAAAGCAAGAGGAACCGGTACACTGGGCAGGACTTATGTGTGATTGGCTGCCCGTCCGTTCGGTTCCACCTCCTGCCCGCCCGCTGTGTGAGCTGCCCTGGCCTCCGAGGGGGCGCCTGCTCGCCGGGGGGGATGGATGGGGGGTGCGCTGGGTGCCTGGGCAAGCAGCGGTGGGGTGCGCCAACCGGGGGCAGCCCGCACGGTGGGCAGGCAGGCGGCGGAACAGAATGGACAGGCTGCCAATCAACCGTACGTCCCGCCCAGCGTTCCGGTTCCTCCCACTTTAGATACCACCACTGTCCTGCACCCATTTGAATTACTATTGCTCCTGGGAGGCAGGGGCAAATATACACATACTAAACACATATCTGAGCTTTCCTGTCAGAGTTCCCTGTTGGCAACTCTAACTAACTGCATTAATAGGATTTCTCAAATGCAAAGTTTCTTAGAAGACAACCTCAGCAACTGAGCTACGCCCAGAAATGGTGTCTGGCTCAATGTCATCCAACCATTCAGCCACTGCATCACATACACTCTCATTCCCGACTTGGGAGGGGCCAGAAATTATGAGCTTCTCCTATGCCTGATAAAGTGACCTCGACAGCAAACCATGAAAGCTTATGCTAAAGTAAAAGCTGCCTGGGTCCTGCAGGAGCTGGTAGCAAAATTGCTACTGCGACATCCTATAGGTTCCATGGCTTCTACTGTAGCCCGCAAGGGATTTTTGACTGCTGGAGGTCATTTGTCCCCTTGCCCCGGGGTATGTCACAGCAGCTGCTATGGGTCAACTCAGAACTGCACCAGCTCAATAGATGGCTCAAGTTCGTGTTGACCTAAGGAAGGTGGATCAGGCCTGGGAAGGGGGTCAGATTCAATGTGTGCCACTGCCACCAAACCTGCCCCATTCCAGGACTGATCCATAATTCCATCCTATTCCCATCACTGGAATAGGGGGTGCCCTGTTTCACCCACCCCCTGCAAAGCTTTACCTGCTCCAGCAGTTCTTTGGCCATCCACTCACACATGAGAGGCCACTCCAGTCTCCCCGCCAGTGAAGGCTGCTTTGTGACTGCCAAAATGCAATCCTTGTTATGTTGGCAACCACAAGGGATAGGATTAGGTTGAGAGATGGCAACTCTATACACACTTACCCGAAGTAATCCCCATTGAAGAAAATGGCACTTACTTCTGAGAACATGTGCATAAGATGGAATGCGAGTGATTTTCCATTGTCACTGAAAGCCCAATCCTGAGCTTCTCAGAGCCCATGGCACCACTGCTGCCAAAATGGCGACCACTGGATCCTAAGGGCACCAGGACTGCCAGCGGTCTCTTTGGGCAAGGGAGTGTTTGCTCCCTTAACCCAGGTAACAGCAGTGCGAAGCCAGTGGATCTCCTGGCTCTGTGCCCACTACTGAGAGGGTATACAGTCAAAGAGGTCCATGTCAGGCTGCCCGGCCTTGGAAGGGGGATAGGATACGGAGGCAGAGGCTGCCCCCATGTCAGTGCCGCCTGGTGCTGGTGTAGCGCCAGCACTCCCAGTGTGGCAAGTGTCATGAACAGGCTTTTGCGATACCTAGTGCCAGCAATACAGAAGTACTCCTGAATAGCTCAGGACTGGGCTCCAAGAAACTCAACTATCTATGTTGGATGAGCTTTTAGGTCAAACGCATAACATCAAAGCAAGCCTGAGTCCTCCTTCCTCTCTCATCAGGGCTCATAATTTATAATTTGGCTCAAAAATATGAGAGGCATCACATACAGTGCAGAAGTAGGAAAGCAGAACAGTTGAAATATATAAGAATCAAGATTTGTGTTCATTTTACAACAGCAAAAGCCATTAGACTCTAAATAAAAAGGGAGAAGTCAACACAGGATGATAGATGGCAGAGACAGCCGCTCATAAATGAGTCCTCGAATGCATTGCTCAAGAACGTTTGTTGGGTTAATCTGTTTCACTTAGTATTGTTGAGGTGGTTACTGTTTATTCTGATTAACCCGAACCACCTCAACAATACTAAGTGAAGCAGATTAACCTAACAAACATCATTCTTGAGCAATGCATTCGAGGACTCATTTATGAAAAGAGAAAATAAATAATGAAAAGAGAAAATAAAGAGGCAGCTCTCTTTAGATAAATCAGGGCTTGCTTTAGGAATGCTGATTGTGTTGCTGATGTTAGATTGTTCAAGGATAAAGGGCTTGAACAGTTTCACAAACAGTTTCACAAACTAGGTGGGTCACAAGTCAATTTCAGGTGGGTCCCCATTCATTTCAATGTGCATCTGGTTTTTAATATATTAGACTGGATGCCACCATGGTAACATGACTGCATTTGGGGAAATGTTACAGATCTGTACTTAGCAGGCTACTATGCATACATGGGGGCACAATATTCTTCTCTACTTAAGAATGTTCAACTTGAGAATTTTCAAGACACAAAGGCTGGTGCCCATTCCCAGCACCCTAAAATGTTCCCTTGTTCTAGCCAGCACCAGCACGCTATTAGCTTGCTTTTCAAGGTAAAACCAAGTATTGTACTGTAGCCATAGCAAACCTAGACAACTTAATAAAAAGCCGAGACATCACCCTGCCAACAAAGGTTCGCATAGTCAAAGCAATGGTTTTCCCAGTAGCAATGTATGGATGTGAGAGCTGGACCATAAGGAAGGCAGAGCGCCGAAGAATAGATGCTTTTGAATTATGGTGTTGGAGAAGACTCTTGAGAGTCCCCTGGACTGCAAGGAGATCCAATCGGTCAATCTTCCAGGAAGTCAAGCCTGATTGCTCCCTGGAAGGACAAATCCTGAAGCTGAAGCTCCAATACTTTGGCCACCTCATGAGAAGAGAGGACTCTTGAGAAAAGACCCTCATGCTGGGAAAGATGGAAGGCAAAAGGAGAAGGGGGCGGCAGAGGATGAGATGGTTAGACAGTGTCACCGAAGCAATGAACATGAAATTGGGCGAACTCCGGAAGCTAGTGGAGGACAGGGAGGCCTGGCGTGCTGTGATTCATGGGGTCACAAAGTGTCGGACACGACTTAGTGACTGAACAACAACAAGATGGAGAAGATGGAGTTGAACATTCCTAAGTAGGGCAGCCACTGTAGATACCCATCGTCTGCCTTATCCTTTCCCAGTTCTTACCCTGCACTGCACTTCTACTGCCTCCTACTGGGCTTAGGATACAGCGCTGCTGTGCTGCTTAGGATTGGGCTGCCCATCGCCAGTGGGTTTCCTTGACCTGTGCCAGCCCTTTAGCACAAATCCAAGGAGACAAAGAAGGTATGCTGCTTGTAATGGGAGAGGATAGTGTCTGGCTCAAGTCACCCATTCCAGATGCCAACACTCCCACCTACATCACCCCTCCTGCCCTCCTCCATTCTGCCCCTCCCTGCCAACCTGAGTCACTGGGTGCTTCTGTTCCCCCTCTCATCATCTGATGGGCTTCTACAGCCTCCTTGGTGGTAGGCTGGAAGCACACAGAAAGTTGTTCACAACAGCTGTAAAGCGCATCTTGCTGCAGAATTCTGGCAACCGGGGGGGGGGATAGGATTGGGCTATGAGCCTCACTGACTCAGCACTAGCATTGTCACTCAGGTTCCCAAATCGATCCACTCACAAAAAATCTTGGTTTCCTGCTGAAGGAAGGAGTTGTTGGTGGCAGCAGCAGAGCCTTTTCATACAGCTTCCTGTTGACATTTGCTGAATCATCCCTCTAGACTGCAGGCTGCCTGCCTGCTTGTCTGCTTTCGGCTTATAGTGTCCTGTAAAAGAAAGATTGCTTTGCGTGCGTGTAAACAAGATAAATGAAAGTAATGGGTGCAGAGGACCATGGACATAGGGATTGCTTTTATCAGCGGTTTCTTGCATTCGCTGAGTTGGGGGCGGGGGAGGAACGCATCCTGGATACAGGAGGGCATCTGTATACCCTTTCTCCCTCCAGGCTAAACCCTGGCTCTTTGGGTCAGTTAATAAAATAAAATAAAATAAAATAAAATAATACTTAGTATTTATATACCGCCTTTCTAGGTCATTAGATTGACTTTTTGACTTTATTCAAGGCGGTTTACATAGGCAGGCATTTCTAAACCCAAAGCGTTTTTACAATCACAAATAAGTTCTAATCTTACAAGAACTGCTACATTCAGATGACACTTTCAAGTCCTGTCGACTGATAAACGACTTCTTGCTCTCACCAAGAAACAGCTGGCCCGACACAACTCCTCTCTCACAGGCAGCCGGACACAGATCAGATCTTATCAGCCGCATTCTCGAGGTCTGCCGCTCACGAAAACTTCCGGTGTTCTCAAACTGGTGATCTTCGGGCACGACTGCAGCTTTTACCCGCTCGGCTAGACGTCCTGCCCTTGGATTAAGGTTTGGATTAAACTGATTAGGATTTTATTCTGTTGTGTTTTGTAATGATTTTCTGCTTTTGCCGACTGTTTGAGTCTGGAATTACTGTTGTAACACTTCCCGTCCTTTTTCTTGTTTTGCTATTTGAATGTTAATGGTAGTCTTGTGTCCTGTTTATTGTGTTTTTGGCTCCATTTTTGTGAGGGGGTTTGACAGAGAATGCATAGATACTTAATTGTTTAGAACCATAGGTCATCACAACATAACTATACAACACCACAATGACAAAATAAATATCAAAAACTGCACAGAAATATAAACCCAAAGACATACTTGGGGATACAGAAAATGTGAAGAATGTAAACACAACACCACATTAAAGCGAACTGTGTGCTGCAGTGCTTCAGAGCGCCACGAGAAACTCACAGGGGCACTGTCCAGAGGCAGATCTAAAGGAGGGCAAAGCTCTAGGTTTTGCAAGAAGCCTGACCTTGCAGTGGAAATCACTCCTCTCCTGTACCGTTTTAGCCAATCCTCACAGGGAACAGCAACATCTTGGCGTTGCTTACTGGCTACAGCAGCAAGGGAGAGGCAGGATGTACATGACAGGGTAAGGCTTCTTGCAACACTTAGAGCTTTGCCCGCCCTGTAGGTCTGCCTCTGGCACTGTCGAATGTCCCTAGTGGCCTGTCTCTCCCAGGCCCCACCATCTTGGATTGTGCGATTTAAGATGGCAGTGCCCAGAGGAGATGGGAAGAGACCACCGCAAAAGAGGGGCACAGTGACCCTGGTAAGTTTGGGGACCGCTGCATTAAAGCATCCTTCTCAAGCACTTTTTAACACTGCACCATGTTAAACACAGCAGTGAGTACGGAACATAAGGAACTAAAAGTTAAGCATTACTACATTTAAATAAAGCCTACTGAACACTGGCTAACTGCTACAACAGGCAGAAGTTTCAAATAAGGGAAAGGGTTAGCATTGGGGCTCTCTCTGTATTCAACAGTGACAAACACTTTTCTCGGGCTTCTTTGTATAATCTCTGGATAAGGCAATGGTCAGATCTATTTTAAAATGACATCCGGCAACAAGGGAAAGAAACACATACTTTGTATCCAAATACAAAGCTGTGAGAGACAGCTTTTTCCGACAACAAAAGCCCAGCACTGCAATGTTCACATGCAGGAAGCAAGGTCTGGCAAAGACCAGTTTTATCCGGCATCAGAGGACCAGCAATCTGACTTTTCACCTGCACCACAATGGCGTAGCTGGAAAGAGTTTTGTGGCACCTCATTGTGGTCTCGTGTTCAGCAAATACATCTTGAATTCAGGAGGAGCCTCAAAACCCTCAAAACCTTCAATCAGTGTCACGGTTTAAGAGCGGTGCTGTGATTCTGGATACAAAAGGATTAGGCTAAGACACAGTTCATCATGGTCAGGTACCAATGGGCTTTTATGTTTTGCAAGCATAAAGCAAACGTTACCCCAAGGAAATTCATATCAATCAACAGTATTCAATCAATAGTATTCATACTAACTCAAGAAAGGTGCAAGGTCTGAACATGCATTCAGCCTGTACAGTATTTAGCAATGAAACTAATTTGTTTAACCCCACAGTCGTTGACTTTAGTCCCCATGACGAGAGGCAGTCAGGCTGCAATTATCACCTTGTCTTGCTTGTGTCTTCTTATTTATTTATTTATTTATTTATTTATTTATTTATTTATTTTTAATTAATTAATTAATTAATTAATTAATTAATATCCCACCTTTCTGCCCCATGGGTACTCAAGGCAGCTTACAACAATAAAATACAATAAAATCACAATTTACAATTAAAAATAATAATTAAAACAACATTAAGATAATTAAAATTTAAAACAAGCCCCGTGGATCCTAAAATATAATAGCCCTAGGTTGCTGCTTTAATCAGCCAATGGATGAATTTCCTTTAGAACAAATCTATACAAGTTGAACCAAATGCAACCCATCAAATGCAGTGCAGGGTTTGCAATCACCTGGGCTGGAGGTCTGGCTTACTGGTGTAGCTGCTGCTTTGCCTAAAGGACACCTGGGGACGCAAGTTCAAAACAACTGGAAGTATCCAAGAAGTGCTGAGTCAACCCAGCTGGTGAGCGGAGCAGAGATAACCACCTTGGCAAAAGTGAAGGAGCTGCTATCAGTCAAGTGTGGGAGGGGAATGAAGCCAGAAAGATACCAGACTGAGAAGGATTCCATCTGGAATGAAGGTGTTCTATGAAATAGAACCTATTGTATTGTAAAAATCCCTACAGGGATTTAGAAAGCCTGCCTGTGTAAACCACCTTGAATTAAAGTTGGAAGAGAAATCCTACCAGAAAAAGCTGGTATATAATTACTAGATCATCATCATCATCACTCCACATATTTACTGTAGCATACACTATATCAAGCCTACTTTGAGCATGGGAATGCTCAATGACAGCAGATATGGGCAAATGACCTCCCCCCCCCCAAAAAAAAGATGAAGGCCACTCACAAAAATCACCCCTTCTTTCCCCCCCCCAAGAATTTTAATTTGGCTTCTAATTTCTGTCCCCACATTCTATTTACAATCCTTACGTAACGGCTGCTCTGGCAGCTGTTGTTCCTGCGTTGGAGTAGGGAGAATGCTTTTCCTGCCCCGCTCAGCAGCAGCAACAGGATGGGAAGGTCCCTCCCTCTCTCTCCTCTCTGTGTATATGTGTGTGTTTCCCCTGTGTTCACTCAAGAGGCTCACAATCATATGGAAAATTGTGTAAGGAACTAAAAGAGGACAAATACACATAGAAATTTTGAATTAAGATCCAAGGCGCCCCCTAGGGCTATCTGGAGTAATCCCTTTCCCTCCTCTCTTTTTCTAACTGGACATTTCTATTCCCCCCTTCCCCCCAGGGTAAACCTCCCCTCCCGTAGGCTGCAGCCTTCCAAAGAGATTTTCTGGCATTGGAAAGGCAGGAGCCATTCTCCATGGGATGCCCTCTGAAGTCCTTTGTTTGGAACACACGTGCAAGCACATGTGGATTCCCAAAGGCGACATGTGCAAGAGGAGATTCCCTATCTTCATGGCCGCATGAAGACATTACCTCCTTGGCAACCTTCCGGCTGTGATTGGCATGTGTCATGTGTCAATCAAATGGGCAGCCAAACCAAGCATCCCTAGAAAAAGGGATGGCATAGAGAGGCAAGGTGATTTCCTCCCATCCAACTGAATGACCCTAGCAAGCACAAGAATACTTGGGTGAGTCCATCTTGGCTCTCCCAAATAAAGCATCTGAATATGGTCATGCCTTCACCCATGTATGGGAATCAGGCAGCTCTTAAAGCTGACATGGAAATAAAAACCAGATTAGGAACAGTGAGGTGCTAAGGGTTTAGAGTGCTAGGGAATTATTTTTCCTGAAACTGCCTTCTTGTAGATTTTTCTAAGTTCTACACTTGGAAGCTTTGAGTACTCAAGCCATTATCCAACACTTTAGTCTTTGTCCTTGCAGTTAGACTACCCCTACATTTTTGTTATCCCCTTCTTTTGGGTTTTAAAAAATTATATTCTTAACTTTTTACCTGTCTAGTCTGTGGGTCGGGTTGTCTCCTCCCTAGATTGCGCACACCATAGCATTGGTTTGAAACAAAATGACTAGTTTCCATGTTCTCTTGGGAGAGATGGTCTTTCTCAGACAGCTCTCTATCTGCTTCCCTTAGAGCGCAAACCTAACCTGGAGTTAGGCTGGCTCACTTAGGCCAGCAAAGTTTGGCTGTCACAAAGGACACCATAAAACGCGTATGGACCACTCTCGGAGTCACGGAAGACAGCACACATGTCTGTGTGTTGGCCTCTCTTGACTGCAAGAGTGGTCCAACATACTTTACAGTGTCCCTTGTGCCGGCCAAACTTTGCTGGTCTAACTGTGACAGCCTAACTCCAGGTTAGGATTGCACCCTTAGTCTGGGCTAGCAGGTGTCTCCTTACGCACACTGTTGATCAGTGAAGCAAAGAGCAGGAATTGGGCATGCTGAATGCTACACACTAGACACTACTTCCTTTGGCCAGCCTCCAGCTTCCCTAAGACCTTGGCACCGGTCAATTGCTCAGAGGTCAAGGGGCAACACTGGTCCTAAATCTTATGTAAGATGATCAGGATGCCTCTTTTGGGGAAGAAAAATAATCTAAGAAAGTTTTGTTGCTCTAAGAAACAATCGTTCTTTCCCAAGACACTAAATTGCATCTGAAATTGGAAAAAAGAACAACCAGCAAGTTAAATCAATGAAAAAAAGTGTGTGCTTGCAATTATTTTATTTCACTGGTCAATGTAAAGTGGAAACAAGAGAACAGAAACCTTTCGAAATAAAGCATAATCTGTATTTGATCTAGTTGAGAAGTCTTTGCTGTCAGCATTTTAAATATCACAACAAAATGCTGACAATCATTATGTTAATGTTACTATGGGGGGAAATAATAAAAGCCACACAGTTTTGCTTATTTTAGGTATTGATGGTGGTGATAAGGAATTGGTTTCAGAACCTTCAGGCAGTAACAGAATCAGGTATTCCCACATCATGATTATACAGGTGATGCAACCAGAACAGCAGCAAAACCCATTCAAAGAAATTGTCCATATAGTCTTATCAGAAAAGCAAAGAAGTGTGTTTTAAGACAAGGTCCATAATAATGAGCAGAAAAACCCCTTCAAATTAAAAGTGCTGTTCAAGACATCAATCTGTCTTTCCTTGATTTTCTCTGCATGCATTTTTCATCCATCCTTACTGACTGTCCTGGTTACTGGCTTGCACTGAGAAGGCTGTATCACTAAGGGCGCAATCCTAACTTGTGCTGGAACAGGCAGGCCAAGTTATCAACAGGCATGTGATGTGATATATATCTGGATCTTCAGAAGGCGTTTGACACGGTCCCCCGCCAAAGGATGCTGAGGAAACTTCACAGTCAGGGAATAAGAAGGCAGGTCCTCTTATGGATTCAGACTTGGTTGAGAGCCAGGAAAGAGAGAGTGGGGGTCAATGGGCAATTTTCTCAATGGAGAGAGTGAAAAGCGGAGTGCCCCAAGGATCTGTCTTGTGCTTTTCAACTTGTTCATAAATGACCTGGAGACTGGCATAAGCAGCGAGGTGGCCAAGTTTGCGGATGACACTAAACATGTCTGGGTGGCGAAAACCAGAAGGGATTGTGAAGGGCTCAAGAGGGATCTCTCCAAACTGGGGGAATGGGTAGCACAATGGCAGATGCGTTTGTAAAGTGATGTACATTGGGGCAAAAAAAAATCAAAACTTCACCTATAGGCTAATGAGTTCTGAGCTCTCTATGACAGCTCAGGAGAGCGATCTCGGAGTGCTAGTGGACAACTCGATGAAAGCATCGACCCAATGTGCAGCTACGGTAAAGAAGGCCAATTACATCCTGGAATAATTAAAAAAGGGGTTGAGAATAAAATGGCCAATATTATTATGCCACTGTACAAATCGATGGTAAGGCCACATCTGGAGTACTATGTTTAGTTCTGGTCAACACACCTCAAAAAAAATATAGAGAGAAACTAGAGAAGGTGCATAGAAAGTGACAAAAATGATTACAGGGCTGGGGCACCTCCCATATGAGGAAAGACTGCAGCCTTTGGAGTTCTTCAGCCTAGAAAAAAGGGGCCTGAAGGGGGACTTGATTGAGGCATACAAAATTATACATGGGATGGATAAAGTGGATAGAGGGAGGTACTTTTCCCTCTCTCACAAAACCAGAACCAGGGGACATCCACTAAAATTGTTGGGAGAGTGAGAACAGATAAAAGGAAATACTTTTTTACCCAGCGGGTAATTAATCTGTGGAACTCCTTCCCACAGGAGTTGGTGATGACATCTGGCCTAGATGCCTTTAAAAGGGGACTGGACAGATTTCTGGAGGAAAAGTCCATCACAGGCTACAGACCATAATGCTTAGTGCAACCTCCTTATTTTAGAGGTAGGCTACCTCGGAGTGTCGGATGCAGGGGAGTGACAACAAGATGCATGTGTCTAGTTGCCATGTGTTCCCTGAGGCACCTGATGGGCCACTGTGAGATACAGGAAGCTGCACTAGATAAGCCTTTGGCCTAATCCAGTGGTGCTCTTCTTAAGTTTTTAAAAACTGTGTTTTAAAGAAGTCACTTGGGAAGCTTCTGGGCTGAGCATGGATTTGAAACCAATCCCAACAGATTCATTCAGAAGTCCTCCTTATTTCAGTAGAATATGTTCAAGAAGGTAGCAGCCTTCCTCTACTATAGGAGTAGAACTACTCCTGCCCCTACTGTATTCATCCTGCAACCTATATTCTATATTCAAGCCCAACTCTACTCACCACACCACAAGATCTCCCCTTTACACACCACAATGCTTCTTTTGCTACACTGACCACGTGAACCAGATGCAAAGAGCACTTTTGCCATGAGAAAGTTCACCGCTATGTAAACAGGGAACACTCTTCAGAAGAATTCTTACATAAACACACATTGAACTGTAGTCATGCCTCATTATCCACTGAGGTTCCATTCCAGAACCCTCAGTGGATTACAAAATTAGTGGACCAATGTAAAAATAGCTTTAAAGACCTACGTCCAGGTTTCGTGCTCCTCTGTTGTTGCCTTCGAATGCATTGGTATAGATTTTAAATTCTGAAATTCTTCAAGTAAATAAATAAAAAAATTATACTGCATACAACCACTAGATGGGGTGAATAATAAAATCTATGGAATGTAGGATGGGAGGAAGTGTGATTTTGACCCTTTTTTTCCTTGTTACAAGGCATTTAAAGGTTGACCTGGTATCAGTGGATAGTCAAATCAGTGGATACCAAATCAGTGGACAACAAGGCACAACGATAGTACGATTTGTGGGATGGAGCTCTTAGCTAATTTGTTTCTTGGCTATAACATTTGAGGAAAGTGTAGCTGTGACTTATAGATAACGTACAATAAATCAGTAATAGATCCAACCTTAACTGAGTGTGAAATTGGACATCAAAATACAAAAAAAGTGTCCCGTTTCCACAACTTCTCAGAAATATGCATAGTGTGCCATCAGAATTATAGTTAGCCGTATTGGAACATGTTCATGCTACAGAGATTTATCCTACCATTATAAATGGTATGGGGGGTTTGCATGCATGCACACATGTAGTGTGCATATGAGAAACAAAGGAAGGCAGCTCTATAAGCTGCTGCTAAAAAGCTAACTGAACTCCTTGCTATCCAGTATGATGAAACTGGCAAACACTGTATTGCTGCACAAAAGCTTGTAAATAGTACCTCCCTGAGAACGCCGTTCCTTTTCCTGTTTTTTTCAGTCACAAAGAGGCACTGCCCGCATGCAACTTGTAAATTTTACTCGACGCTGCAGGAAATTGGTTCCTATTATGCTGGCGTCCCTGAATGTGTCAAACACTGGTTTATTGCAGTGGTACTGCACTTGCTGAGGTTTTTCTCCCAAAGGCTGAGCTTGGTAAGCGGATACTTAATGGTGCTTCTCCGCGCTGACTTTTCCCCCTTGCGTACTTTACTGTACTGAGAAGTATGCAAGGAAGATGATTGTACTCTCTCACCACTGCCTTTGAGACAGGAGTGTCTTTGCCTTGCCCTACCTTCCCTTGAGACAGGCACAGGTAAATGGAGAGCTCACTTCTATGGGTTAGTATCACCGGTGCTGCTGCTCAGTACTGGCTCCAGGGGTCAAGCGTGCTGTAAAGCATAAGAACATAAGAATGTAAGAACATAAGAAGAGCCCTGCTGGATCAGGCCAAAGGCCCATCTACTCCAGCTTCCTGTATCTCACAGCGGCTCACCAGGTGCCCCAGGGAGCGCATGAGACAACAAGATGCTTGCATCCTGTTGCCATTCCCTTGCACCTGGTACCAGTAGCCCTCCACCTTTGTAAGGAGGGTACACAATCCATCATTGCCTATAGCCCACGATGGACCTTTCCTCCAGAAATCTGTCCAATCCCCTCTTAAAGGCATCAAGACCAGATGCCATCACCACCTCCTGTGGCAAAGAGTTCCACAGATTAACTACCCACTGGGTAAAAGCACGTTGATGGCACCCAGTGAGGAGGGAGCGCTGGCGCTGGGCCAGCACCAGTGGCATTGAGCCTCAGCACCACAGCGCCAACACCATAGTGCCAACCTCAGTAAGTGTCGCTGCATACCAGTGCGGGTTTTGAGGGCATGGGGACGGCAGGACTGGGCAAGGGGATGGAAGGAGTGACCCCGGAAGGGGGGGATGGAACTGGCAGCAGCACTCATAGCCACATCCCAAAGCCCCTGTGTTGGGCTTGGAAGCCCAACACATGCTGCTTCAGTCTCCACCTGCAAAACAGCAGGTAGTGACTGGAGCAGCCCCATCTTCACCTCGAGCCCAGGGTCCATTTGGCAACATTGGGTACCGCAATTTAGTTAAGGGACCTGCAGCCAGAGGCAGATCTAAGGGAGGGCAGAGCTCTAAGTTTTGCAAGAAGCCTCACCTTGCAGTGGAAACCACTCCTCTCCTGCACCGTTTCAGCCAATCCTCACAGGGAAAAGCAACATCTTGGTGTTGCTTACTGGCTACAGCAGCAAGGGAGAGGAGGGATTTACATGACAGGGCAAGGCTTCTTGCAACACTTAGAGCTTTGCCCTCCCTGTAGATCCGCCTCTGCCTGCAGCAGGGCATTGGTGGCCTACTGATGGCTTCTGGGGTGGGGGGTGGCAAGCCGTCCCCATGTGACAGGTATAATGCATCTCACCGAGGAAGAGTAGGGAATGTTGATATGCATCCTAAGGTAAGTGTCGGTGGGGAAGCCAGTACCAATCCAAAGAGGCTGGGCGGCCATGAACAAGGGCAGCCATGAAGAGCATATAAAAGAAGCTCCCTGATCAAGCTAAAAAAGGCCGTAACTCAGAAGACTTGTCTAGAAACAAATGTTTCCATACCCCGCCGGAACGTCCCTAAGGAGGGAGCAATTCTTAAGTCAAGAGAATTACATATATAGTACCAAAACAATTTAGGAAGGGAGGCCCAGTCCTGCATCTTGCTCTCAGCCCAATTCCAGCACTCAATAGCCCTGGTCAATTTCAAATGTGAATGCTCAAGACCTCCAGCAATTCTCTTGTTCCAGCCTTCTGAGATCCAGTCCTCAGACCTGGGTCCGATCACCTTCCAAAGCTTCATTAAGCACCCCGTCTGACCGACAGCTTCCTGCTTGTGTAGTCTAGGCAAGAAAGCCCTGGGATTCCCATTACCTGCTGTGTTATAAAAGCATCACACCCAAGGAGCTGTTGAACTGTACAGCAATACACTGTTAGGTAATATAGGTAATGCTTTCGAAATATTCTTGTTAAGTCAACAGCAGTTAGGCAAAAGCTCAGTGAAACCCATAAGGAGCAAACGAAACCTAAGAATGCAATAACATTTCTTCCTTGCAAATAAAAAAACCCAAATAAAAAAATAAAAATAGTAAATAGTGCTATTTTAGGGATAAAAATCAACAGCAGGGAAGGTTCTGCGGCATGACGGATGCAGGTTTCAATGCGGCACAAAGACAAATGGCAGGAATAGGCAAGCTGCAGCTGCAAAGCATCCTTCATCTCAAGATGCAGAGCAAAAGGAAGGAGAGACTTCATGTTGGTGTCACTTTGCAAAGGTTCCCAGGAAGGTACCAGAGTGGACAGCAGCATTCATTCACCCTTTTCTTTAAGGACAGATACATCGATGGTGAACTGAAGTCAAAGGTCCAATATTACTCCACCTGGCATTTCACCTCTATGGCGATGTATTTCCAGCCGGAGAAGCTGATCTTTTAGCTTGCAGACCTTTCCTCCGCACTTAGCGCACATCTGCAAAAAGCAATCTGCAAGAGCGTATTTCATGGCTGCACATTTTGACATCCTATCAGCTGCAGGAATGGGGCAGGGGATAGCGGGTCTTTCCATTCTGCTTGTCACAAATGGATGCATTGTTTTCATAAGCAATCTCAACGAGTCCTCCTCTCCTGTGCTGAAAAGGAAGAAAGGGAGGTGCCCTCTGCAGAAGCTGTAACTCTGAGTTACAGAGTTTGAAATATATTTGAAATGTGGAGGGGAACAAGAGACAAATGGGGGTGGAGAGCAATCCTGGCAATTTGGCATAAACTGCTGTACATTTTAAAGAATAAGAAAAACTGCAAATAGAGGGAGAGGAGAAGCAATTACCTTCAAAACCAAATAATGGATGCATTCTATAAGTGTATTTCTTTATGTAAAATAATCTGTGTACACGGAGCTTTGCATAGCATAAAAGGACAGAAGCTTGCCCTAAGAGGCTTCCAATCTAGTTACTGATACGAAGGAAACAGAAGTGGGATGGCAGGGACCGGTAGCAAGAGTAAAACATGGAAAACCTATTTGATTACTTTTGTTTCATGTATAGGCGTGCCCAGTGTTGTCATCCAGGCGGAATGGCCCGGAACCCCGTTCTGCTAGTTCCGCGGCGGTCCCAGGCCACTCCGCTACCTCGGAGGATGGGCGAGCTGCTGCTGGGCCCGCCCGCCCTCCCTTGCGTCCGGAATCGCTCTAAAATGGAGCGATTCCGGTGCAGTGAGGCTTGGGAGGGCATGGCAGCCCTCCGCCTTAGGGGCGGAAGGATGTCAATCATCCGAGCATTCCGGTAGTTGGCGCGCTCGGATGACATCACTGGGCGTGCCCCAGTATCAACTGATTCGCTATCCACCGTTTCAGTTATCCATGGATACTATGGATATTGGGGACATCGATTAAAAAGAACAGTAAACATCTCTCTCCCTCTTTTTTACCTTATTGCAGCAAAACCATCGCTGTTCCCCTATATTTAAAAAAAGTGTCTCCTGTATCCACAGTTTTATGTATCCATGGTGGGGTCTAGAACGGAACCTCTAGCAGATACCGGGACAAGCCTTTAAAACCAACTGTTGTAGTTAAAACCAACTACAACAGAGAATGGAGACGAAGGCAAGATGACAAAGCCTTAATAGAAAGGTGGGTTTTAAAAAGAGAGTCGAATGGAGCAAATGAAGAAGCTTCCTGTAAGTACACCAAGAAGCCGTTTTATGGATAAGGCGCAGCAAGGGAGAAAGAGTTGTTTGCGTGAGAGTGCCCTGGATGGGCGCCACAAGCTACTGGGGAGAACATATGGCCAAGTCAGCTGGGTGGTGGTGCATAGGGCCCTGCTGATCAGCTGTGGGGCAGGGTGACAGCTGGTGGTGTCATCGGCTGCCAGTTGGAAGGACAGAGGGGCAGCCCCTGGGGTTGGCTCCTGCCCTTTAAGAGGACTGGGCCACAACTGGGCAGGTAGATGGATGAGGGAACAAAGCAGAGGAGAGAGGACCAGGGCAGAAACAAGGACAGAGGACAGCCAAGGTGGTTGTACCCCCTGGTCTGCAGGAGGGTAAGGGGAGAAATGTATGGATGTTAGCAATGTATGGCTGTGAGAGCTGGACCATAAGAAAGGCAGAGCGCCGAAGAATAGATGCTTTCGAACTATGGTGCTGGAGAAGACTCTTGAGAGTCCCCTGGACTGCAAGGAGATCCAATCGGTCAATCTTCCAGGAAGTCAAGCCTGATTGCTCCCTGGAAGGACAAATCCTGAAGCTGAAGCTCTAATACTTTGGCCACCTCATGAGAAGAGAGGACTCCTTAGAAAAGACCCTCATTCTGGGAAAGATTGACGGCCAAAGGAGAAGGGGGCAGCAGAGGATGAGATGGTTAGAGAGTGTCACCAAAGCAATGGACATGAAATTGGGCCAACTCCGGAAGGTAGTGGAGGACAGGGAGGCCTGGTGTGCTGTGGTCCAAGGGGTCGCGAAGAGTCGGATACGACTTAGCGACTGAACAACAACAAGGGGAGAGAAGGATTAGGAAATGTAGGGAGGAGCAGGCATGGGGAAGGAAGAATGGGAAGAGTTGACAATGCAGATCTGATCAAGGAGTCAAGAGGAAAAAGGAGCTGGGAAAGGAGAAGGCAGGTCAGCTGCAGATGCCTGGCAGGAGACCTGGGACACAGGAGGAAACAGTCAGCTGAGACCAGGGGAAGAAGGAGCAAGATTCCCAGGGACTTGCAGTCTACCTTGGGTAGAGATCTAAAAGCCCTAATTAGGCAACAAGTGGCTGGGGGACCGAGCGACCCCGATGACCTTATCCAGGTCACGCTATGAGGAGGGTCTCAATCTGAGAAGCCCAGCAGAAGCAGAGGGGAAGAGTAAAGTTTACCAAGAGAGGAGGGACACCCTCTTTCCAGCCTTTTTCCCATCATTTTTCAGCAAAATAAAGACTGTATATGGTCCACAATGGTATGTCAGTGAGTTTCACAAACTTCCTGGAGGTGCAGCTTCCACCAGGGGCATAGCTAGAGAAGTGCAGGGGGTGCAATTGCACTGGGTAACAAGCCTTAGGGGGGAACAAGCCAAGCTTGACACTAATGTGCCAAAATTGTGAAAACCTTGGTATGTATGAACAATACTATCATGCTATATACCATTGGAAAGGTAATTTAATGCAGAATGCAATGAAACAAACCAGAGTGTAATATCTTTATTCGATCAAAGGTTATGACCTAAACACCTGAAAATGAAACAACTGTGACATCACTTCCTATTGTGATGTCATTTCCAGGGCAACAAAGTGGGCTGCACTTTCATTAGCTATGCGCCTGGCTTCCACCAGATAATGGAGCAGGAGATGGTTGACAATGGTGAAGCTGGAAGAGTGAAGGAATGTCATGTGCAGGAATGTAGTGGGATATAAGTGTAACCCATTTTCTTCATAGACCCCAATATTCATTAAACAATAAGCTTCTAAGCAATAATAATCGAAGAAGCATCCATAACAATGTCATTTTTTAAAAGGGAGAAATAAGAAAAGTAATAAAGATATTTTGGTAATGCACACTACTGTGTAAGAACAAGGATGAAAGCTGGATAAAGGAAAAGATCATATTTGCAAGTACTGATGGATGGGAAGAAATGAGAGCAATCCTTGCAAATGTCAGAAACCTGATAAAAGCGTCGCGGCATTTGATCTTCAGGCTGAACACTGAACATAAATCTCCCCTACTTTCCTTACCGCACAGGAGTGGAAATCTAACTTGCCCTGTTTTGAAGATGAAAAGGTAGTTCCCAATAGGTGTAGCTAGTTGACAGTGAACAGCAGTAGCTGTTCCATATAGTCTGTGGTTACGACTATAAGCTTGCAGTTCTGTTTCACTGTGGTATGTAGTTGACCCTCTTGCCAACCAATATGTGCCAACCACTGAATTCAGCTCCGGCTTGAAATCTTTTTTTTTTTTTATCATCAGCAAAAGAATGACCCTTCACTGGTAGATGGTTCAAGCTGAGACATACCGCACCATCTGCAATGCAGTGAAAGAATTAAAACCCTCTTTTCCCCAAATTGGGATCTCAAAGCCATGACTGCCCTGCCCCACAATGGCTACTTCCATTGTAAAAGGGAAGCATGCTGGGCCAAATTATTCAATTAATGTAATGTGAACTTTGGCCTTAATCCTCGCAGAGTCAGGCATGCTCTCTGCATGCGACAACACGAGGTAGTAAAAATACATAAGCCGCTTTGGGCATTCCTTGAGAGGGAGGAGGGAAGGCAGGGTGAAAATTAATTCAATAAATGCTGGAAAAGCAGAGAATCTGGTGTAAACTCTGGCAGACAGATAGACCTGGGGCTGGATCAGCCAGTGAATTCAAGCCATGTCACACCTTTCCAGAGAAAAACAAAGAAAAGGCCACAAAGGTTCAGATGACTTGTAAGGCTGTAGCCATAACCCTGTGCTTTGTATATACAGACATGACCTGGAATCTGCTGGGGTTCCATTCTGGACCACCCCCACCACCCCCGTGGACGCCTGAAACCGTGGATATGAGGGACGCCTTTTTAAAGATGGGGAACATCAGTGGTTTTGCTGCAGAAAGGTACGAGATTTGTTTAACGTCTCCCAATCTTTTCAATTGGTGTCACAGTATCCATGGATAACTGAAATCGTGGATACCGAACCAATGGATACTGGGGCACACTTCAAAGCATCGTCAGGCACTTAAAAAATAAGAGAGGATGATGGCACAGCAATGTTTGACAAGTTGCCAGCCTAGATTAAAAATTGCCCTACGCATGCTAGAAGAGTGATTCTCGAACTGCTTAGCACTGGGACCCATTTTTTAGAATGACTCTCTTTCCGGGACCCACCAGAAGTGATGTCATGGCCAGAAGTGCCATCATTGCGACATCAGAGCCTGCTGCTTTCCTGGGAATGCAGAAATATGTTGGGTGATTTCTCAGCCATTTTCCAACACCAAAGTGAATCAGAAAGGGAAAAAAGCCTATTTACAACCTTGACACAAGCAAAATAACCACAGTCTTCCTCCCTTTCCAGGGCACAATCCTAACCAACTTTCCAGGCCTGACACAGCTGTGCCAATGGGGCATGTTCTGCATTCTGCAGTGGAGTGGTAGTCATAGAGGCCTCCTCGAAGTAAGGGAATGTTTTTTCCCTTCTTTTGGAGCTGCACTGCCCTTACCTCGGTGCTGAAACATTGTTTAGGATTGCGCCCCCAGTGTCTTTCCCATATTTTTAATGATGGCTGTGCTAAGTGTTAAGCAACTCACCTAAAATTGGCCTGCATTTCATCTAGTGGGTCCCAACCCACAATTTGAGAAACACTCTGCTAGAACTTAGGGGCTGCAGTCCAACATCATGGTCTGGGAGCACCTGCTTGTCAGTCAGTCAGTCAGTCAGTCAGTCAGTCAACAGGTACTTATATACCGCTTTTCAACACGAAGTTCACAAAGCGGTTTACAGGCAAATAGTAATAATAAAGTTAAATGGCTTGCTTATGCTGTTGTTGCTTTTCCCCCTACAATTCAAAACAAGGCAGCACAGCATGAGTAAGATGTATTGCTGCGGCCATGTTGCAAGTTGTATGGAAGTGGAACAAAAAAGCCAACCCCAGCATGAAGAGAATAATCCACTGGTATTTAAACTTTTTAAACCGGGACCCACTTCTTAGAATGGCAGTCGTGTTGGGACCCATCGGAAGTGATGTCATTAACCTGGATGTTGTGGCAGGAAGTGACATCATCAAGCAGGAAGTGCTGTCATTGTGACATAATAAAATGACACTTCTGGAATGCAAACTGGCATTCTTGGACTTCAGCAATTGCACAATCCTGAAACATCTCTGACAGAAAGCAAGATTAGGACAAAATATGATGCAAAAGCACCAAACTAAAAACAATTTTTTAAAAAAAAAACCTCACTTGAAAATTCAAACTGTTAATATTCACAAAAAGAATAAAACAAAAGTAAGGTCTGCAGTTTCCAAAATGGCTGCTCCCAGCTTTCCGCAACCCACCTGACATCAGGTCGCGACCCACCAAGTGGGTCCCGACCCACAGATTGAATAGCACTGGAATAGTCATCTGCTGAGAAGAGGACTCTGCTTTTAAGTTTGAGCGTGAATCTAGGTGCCAGCAAAGGACTAAGCATGGGATATAGATCACAAATACTGTACAGCAATACCTTGGATCGCATGGGACATATACTTCCCAAAAGCCCTGAAACAGCACCATGAAACAATGGAGACAGTGTTGATCTAAGGCAGCAGGTGCTGAATGGCCCAGAATGCACTGCTCCCAGCGGGTGGAATGGCTGCCAATCACACCAGAACAGAGAGTGCTTGCAACTAATTAGGGCGAAAAAAAGCTGCATTATGTGAGTTCTGTAGGAAGTCCTTGGGTATGATTCACCATACCTCTTCTTCTGATTCTTGAATCCGGACCTGATCAATGCTAGACAAAAAAGCATGTGCCATGTAGACAAAGATGTCAGAAAACAGGTTTTTAAAACCTTGGACCATGTGTCTGTAGGTATGGGGACTGACAGCTCAATAACAGCACAGCCATTGTTTGGTCACTAAAAAAGAGCTACCAGCCCATGGCAGCCTCGGCAGCGAAAATGCATTTCATACTCCGTATCTCTACATGCCGAGCACTTTATCATGCCAGAATACAGAGCAATAATTGTAATTTAATAATGCAGACTGCAGTACCCAGTAACAGTTGAAAACTAGAGAAAACAAATGAGCTTTCCACTCCAAGCCAGATGTCAAGTTCTTCTGAAACAGGCTGTCTCTGGGCACACGCTGATAATAAATAGAAATGAATGGATATTTTTATTAAGGTATAGTAGGTCAGCCTCCAGTGCTGAGCTCCTGAAAATGAGAAACTAGTGAGCATACAGAAAGTGGACACAGAGCATTAATTCACTACAGGGGCTGCCGACATTTGAGAAACATCTGCATTTTCTACATATGCACTACAGCAAGACAAATGGGCAAAAAATTGTATTTTTATTGTGTCAGCTTGTATGCTTTCACAGACAGTGCAGAGGTGTCATCTAGCCCTAGAAAGAATGGAACAACTTCGCCCGCAATGGTTGTCCCTTATAAAATCATCAACTCTAGTATCTTTCCGGAATACTTATGTAAATCTAAAATGGGCTGCACTGAGAGTACAACTGTAACCTGGAGTGAGGCCAGCACAGTTGGGCCAGCAAGGTTTGGCAGGCACAAGGGCCACCATAAAGCGCGTATGGACCACTCTCGGAGTCAGGGAGGATGGTGCACGTCTGTGTGCTGGCCTCTCTGACTCCGAGAGTGGCCAAACATATTTTACAGTGACCCTTGTGCCGGCAGAACTTTGCTGACCTAACTGTGCCAGCCTAACCCCAGGTTAGGATTGCGCTCTGAGTCCCTAAGACTCAGGCATGGGGGCAGTGATGCAATTCAAATGAATTAACAACCGGTTCTATGACATCATCAATCCTCCAGGAAGTCAAGCCTGATTGCTCCCTGGAAGGACAAATCCTGAAGCTGAAGCTCAAGTACTTTGGCCACCTCATGAGACGAGAGGACTCTTTAGAAAAGACCCTCATGGTGGGAAAGATTGAAGGCAAAAGGAGAAGGGGGTGGCAGAGGATGAGATGGTTAGATAGTGTCACCGAAGCGATGAACATGAAATTGGGCGAACTCCGGAAGCTAGTGGAGGACAGGGAGGCCTGGCGTGCTGTGGTCCATGGGGTTGCGAAGAGTCGGACCCGGCTTAGCGACTGAACAACAACAACTATGACATCATAGCCGGAGCCAAAAAAAACCCGAAGCCAGCCGAGGTAAGCGAGTGGGCGGGGCCCGGCCATTTAACAACCAGTTCTGTAGAACCTGGGCGTACCCCCTGAATTTCACTACTGCATGGGGGGAGGGAGGAGCGAATGGGGGAGGAGGTAGGAGAGAGGGGGGAGGCGATCTGGAAACCAAGTAAGTAAGCAAGCATTTCTGTTGCACAATTCTGAGTGTTCAAAATGCCCCACATGCTTTACCATTTGGTATCCTTACAACAATACCATAAAATAACACATCCCAAACTTATCTGGCTCATGACAATGGCGCGCACACACACACACCCTGCCGCGCTGCAGGCATAATTACCGGTTACTTACAGGTTTGGAGACTGCGCAGGATGCTACAAATGGTGTTAGGAAATTTCAGGCAGGCAAGCCTTTCCAAGCATGTGAAAACTATGCGTGGGAGCTTGGTCTACCATGCCAAGCCCCCTACCGCCTTTTGCAGCTTTACAGCATGATCGTACTGCAGGCGGCCCACAATGCCCTGGAGAGGGCCTTGCAGCACCCCAGGGTGCCACGACACACAGTTTGAGAACCTCTGCCCATAAGGAAAGGCAGGACTGATGCAACCTGGAACACTGTCTGATGCTGTCTCAGGTCCAGCACCCCCCCCCCCAACGCGAGCTTTGCACACTGCTGACAAACCCATATGTATGGGAATTCCAGTTTTATTTTACGGGGCCAGAACCAGAATGCTTCTGAATAGCCATTGCTGGAAAGCTATAGAGAGACTGGGCTATTTACCTACATGTCCTGCTTGTAAGCTTCTCTAGCTGACCTTTGTGGGAACGAGGAGGCTAGACTACATCGACTGATCAGGGGCATCCTTCTGATGGCATCCATTTCCACTGGTTGATGAATTATCGTAATACATTCCTGTGGGAATCCTGTAGCATGAATTATTCCATGATGTTCTAGGTGATCAGCCTTGGAGAGTTCCAAGATCAGAGAAGTGAGGCATTTCTGAATGAACAAGCTCAATATATCCTTATACATGCTTCTTGAAAATAGTCCTTTAAACCTCCGAGAACTATTTGCCTTTAAACAAGCAAAACCCTAGAATTAAAATCTATGAATTTAATCAAGCTTTGCATCTTGAGAAAATGCCTTTAGGAAGCCATTTTTTCCTGACCTTTGTGTGTTTGTGCATTGTCATCCATTATGTAAAAATCAAGCCTCTTAAATTAACAATGCAGCACATCAGAGAAATATTAGTTTTCTGATATTCCGCTGTAAACTCGCTGTGTGTCTAATTATGTAGCAGACATATTCTATTTTTCTAAGAAATTATTTCTTCTTTTGTCAAGTTAGCTATTATACATTCCAGATCTGATGCTCGACTGCCAAAATAGTTGGTAGCTTGTATAAAACAATTTCCATTTACTTCACATTAAGTCAATCATCTAAAAAGCTTTGGCTGCCATCTATATGAATGCCTTCAAGAAAAGCTAAATGTATCTCCTTCCCCGCCACAACCAGCCACTGAAAACCGATTTAAGGAGATTCTTGACAGATAATACAATGCCAAATTTTATCACTTTTGAAACTAGTAATGAAATGTCATTGGAAACGCCTCATTAAAAATGTGAAATATACTTTGCATCTTCCCAGTTGGAGTCAATAGCTGTACTGTGAAAGACACTTCTGAAGATATATAATATCCAGTTGAAGGCACATCTCTGAATAAAATTCAGGTGTTGAACATTCTTAAGGCGCAGGCTGCCATGTTCACTTATGCTGACAGCAGTCAGAACCGCGTCTTGAGTGTTGAGAGTTCAGCTGATGCCACTAATTTATTAATCAGGCACATTAGTCATCTGAGTAAAGGAAGTAATTTTTTTTCCTGCACTAATCACTTTTCTAAACACAACTTAGTGTAAGTGTTATTAAAATTCTTCTAAGTAAATTTAATTTATTTAGTTCGCTAATTGCTTTTATTTACTCATTTTTCATACCACCTTCCTCCTCAGGTTGGTGTGTGTAGTTCCTTCCGTTCTTTTGTCCTCACACTAACCCTGTGAGGTAGGTCAGGCTGAGAGATTGTGCTTGGCCCAAGGTCACCCAGGAAGCTTCATGGCTGAGCAGGAATTTGAACCTGGCTCTTCCAGATCAAAGCCCAGTAGCAGAACCGGTCACCATCCTGGTATTTTGTATCAGAATTATACCCTGCCTTTCAATTCTGTGTTCAAAGAAGCTAACAATCAAAATGGAACACAATGGATGGCAGTTTTAATCCTGTAGATGACAGAACACTTGTACCAGCTCCACTCTTGGAAAATGCCCCAGCTTCAGACAGGCTGGAGGAATTTCCCTTCCTCCCCCTGCAACTCACTTTCCCCCATTTCAGTCTATTCTGCAATGCCCAGAAGTGGAAAGGAGGAGGAAGGAAGTTTCCCTTATGCAACCCTCCTTCCACCATGTATCACAAAATCAAGAACACAGCTGAAAGTGAGAGGAAACAGTCCATGCCCCTCCCCCCCCCAAAAAAAACTCAGTGACAGTCACGGTCCTGGGAGTTTGCTCACCCAGAGGCAAACCCCCAATTGGCTGCCCTCTACCCTAAAAGTAATTGCGGTGACATCATCGTGTCACTGCAGTGACTCCCTGCATTGGCAGGGCTATGGGCTGCCTCTCCCATTCCCCCAATTTTTTAAAGGAGAAGGCAACCTACAGTGGCGCGATGCAGCTCCATTAGAGCGGAGGGCCAGGTGAGCGGAGGGCCAGGCACCGCTCCTGCACAAAGTGGGTCCCTGGATCGGCTTTGCACTGTTCCGAGCAGCACCCGGTTCCTCCATTCTGAAGTACGCCATTCCAAGAAGCCCTCAGCCTGTCGAAGTAGGTGGAGGGTGGACAGGCAACCGGCAGATTTCTGCTGCCCGCGCCCCCCCCCCCGCCCCCCAGCCAGCCGAATGTCACCAGCAGCTATTGTCAGCTCCATTTGGCTTTCAAGAGGGGAGGCGGGACACCCGCCTGCAAGCCAAACAGAGCCAAGATCAAACGTGTGACTTGAAAGCATGAGCCTACAAAAGGGGGGCAAAAACATCCAATAATGGGTGCTAGGAAACAATCCTGTGGCAGGGAGCTCCACAGCTTTGATACTACCATAGAAAGGCCCAGTCCTGTGTTCCCATCAGAAGTACCTGCAATACAGGTGGGATATGAAAGACGGTCTCTCTAGAGGGTCTCTCAAATATCAGGCACACTCTTACAGGAGAAAACCGTTACTTTAGGTATACTGATCCCAAACTATTTAGGGCTAGAAGGTAAGAGTCAGCACTCGAGCCCAAGCCATTTTTCAGCCTGAACAAGAGATAGAGGCTGCCTCCAGAGCCTGTGGTTGTATGCTTCAATGGTGCTGCTGTAATTGGCGGGGGTGGTGGTGGTCAAGAGGTTCAAATGTCTTGGGCTGCCACACAGGGGGTGCCACCATGATCCATTTCCCCCACAACTGCCAGCTTGTATCTCTTCGAGAGAGAGAGAAAAAGAATTATGCACCAATCTGAGGGTTGCCCCCTTAAAGGTGATCTTTCTGAATCCCTGCCCAGACTGGAAGGAAGGCCATGACTGGTTAGGAAAAGACAAATGCAAGTGGTCTCACCCACATTTTTCCAGGAAAGATGCTCACCACATCAGCATGCTATCTCATCACAGAAACCTGGCCTCCATGAGACGGAGGCACTGTACTGTGAGAACAGGCCTAAAAGTCTCACACATCTTAGTCGGAAGTGCCCACAAAGCAGTTCACAGTGTTGTGATGTGCCCCGTGGTATGGTGCACCTGTTCTCTCAGAGATTTCGTGAGGCCTTTTTCATTTTTGTATTCTGAGCTATCTGAGTACCCATGTAAAGGGGTGCTGTATAGCAGCAAATGGTCAAGTGCTTGCACCCCAATTTCCCAAACAGAGAGAGGGTCCAGTGGTGCAGCACTGTCTGGGTCCTGGTTTCCTTTAGATCAGTGGTTCTCAAACCTTTTAGACTGGGACCCACTTTCTAGAATGGCACTCAAGTCAGGACCCATCAGAAGTGATGTCGATAACCTGGAAGTGATGTCATAGCCAGAAGTGCCATCACCAAGTAGGAAGTGACAAAATCAAACGACACTCCTGGATTGTGAACTGGAATTCTTGGGCTGAAGCAACTACGCAACCACGAAACATCCAAGACAGAAAGCAAGATTAGAACAAAAGATTATGGAAGAGCACTGAATTTAAAAACATTGAAAATAGCCCATCACTTAACAATTCAAACTGTTAACACTCACAAAAGGAATATAGCAAGAGTAAGGTCTGCAGCTTCCGAGATGGCTGCTCCCAGCTTTCTGAGACCCACCTGACATCAGGTCGTGAGTGGGTCCCGACCCACAGTTTGAGAAACACTGCTTCAGATTAAAGTGCACTGGAGGCTCTTGAGTTCTTTGCAATATTTGCTAGATTCGAAGCCATGCAGGTTTGAGCATTGGGCTGGACTTGGGCAGCACGGTCTCGCAAGCAACATCAGCTGCATGTATCTTCTATGCCTGTCTGAAGCCGCTAGCAGCCAGCTTCTCTTCTTGCCTTCCATCGCAGTCTCTCTCACATCAAACCCTAGTGCTCTGCCTTCCCCAGCATCTGCAGGTTCATGCTTCCCTTTGTCTTACTGACCACTCAAATGAAGAAGTAAATCCTCTGACACTCACATCTCAGCCTCCTCAGGCACCTGCTTGGCTTTTTTCAGCCCAGTCTGATTAGACTCATCCCTTCCTCCTTCCCTCTCTCCGTCACTTTGATTTGTTCGGCAAAAGCCCAAGCTCCCTCTGAAATCCTGGATTCCTGGCTTTCACACAAAGAGCTGGACAGCTTCAACTCCATCCTAGATGAGCAGTTGATCTCAAATTAGAATTGTAACTCCCAAACTCATTTCCTTCTAACAGTAGGATAACCAGCGGTGTTATGCTGCCGGAACGCTGGGCGGGACATCCGGGTGATCGACAGCCCGCCCATCACGTTCCGCAGCGTTACGCCGTTTACTTAACCAATTACGCCGCTTGCGTACGTTACGCAAGATGTACGTTACGCAAGACGTTACCCGGATGTCCCGCCCAGCGTTCCGGCAGCATAACACCGCTGAGGATAACTAAGTAACAGATGGGACACACAATGAAAGACACAGGCTTGGGGGTGGGGAGAAAAGAAAAGAATGGTTATGTATACCTAAAGGTGTTTGAAAATTGTGTTATTTATTTTATTCAGAAGTAAGCCCACTGTGTTCAGTAAGACCACGGGCCCAATCCTATCCAACTTTCCAGTGCCAATGCAGCCCTGAGATAAGGTAAGGGGTAACCAGGTAAGGTAAGAGGCCTCCAAGACTGCTCCCCCATTTCAGGATGCAGCAAGTACCCCCTTAGCACTGGTGCATTGGAGCTGGAAAGGTCAGGCCCTTGGGCTCAATCTTACAAGAATCTGATCTTACAAGAAGATCTCTTGATGCTCAAGTCACTGCATCCAACCATTGGTGCAACAAGATAGATACAGGCCTTCAGTATGGAATCAGGCCTTTAGCTAACACTGAATATGTTTTTATGCATATCGTATATTGAATTGTGAATCCAGCAACACAAACGGCGACTGTACACATGGACTTCACCAGATGGTCTACATCGAAATCAGATTGATTACATTCTTTGCAGCCAAAG
>JAJKFI010000004.1:5949309-5961390 GCA_029204185.1 Lerista edwardsae
TGAGCTTGAACCTGACATCCTGGAGTGTGAAGTCAAGTGGGCTTTAGAAAGCCTCACTAACAACAAAGCTAGTGGAGGTGACAGCATTCCAGTGGAATTACTGAAAATCTTAAAAGATGATGCTGTCAAAGTGCTGCACTCCATATGCCAGCAAATTTGGAAAACCCAGCAGTGGCCACAAGACTGGAAAAGATCAGTTTACATTCCAATCCCAAAGAAGGGCAATGCCAAAGATTGTTCAAACTACCGCACCATTGCACTCATTTCACATGCTAGCAAGGTGATGCTCAAAATCCTACAAGCTAGGCTTCAGCAGTATGTGAATCGAGAACTACCAGATGTACAAGCTGGTTTCCGAAGAGGCAGAGGAACTAGAGATCAAATTGCCAACATTCGCTGGATCATGGAGAAAGCCAGAGAGTTCCAGAAAAACATCTACCTCTGCTTCATTGACTATGCTAAAGCCTTTGATTGTGTGGATCACAACAAACTGTGGCAAGTTCTGGAAGAGATGGGAGTACCAGACCACCTGATCTGTCTTCTGAGAAACCTGTATGCGGGCCAGGAAGCAACAGTTAGAACTGGACATGGAACAACCGACTGGTTTCAAATTGGGAAAGGAGTACGACAAGGCTGTATACTGTCACCCTGCTTATTTAATTTATATGCAGAGTACATCATGAGGAAGGCTGGGCTGGATGATTCACAAGCTGGAATCAAGATTGCTGGGAGAAATATCAACAACCTCAGATATGCCGACGACACCACTCTAATGGCAGAAAGTGAGGAAGGCTTAAAGAACCTGCTGATGAGGGTAAAAGAGGAAAGTGCAAAAATTGGCTTGAAGCTCAACATTAAAAAAACTAAGATCATGGCCACCACTCCCATCACTTCCTGGCAAATAGAAGGGGAAGAAATGGAAGCAGTGACAGACTTTATTTTCCTGGGGTCCAAGATCACCGCAGATGGTGACTGCAGCCAAGAAATTAAAAGACGTTTACTTCTTGGGAGGAAAGCTATGGCGAACTTAGACAACTTAATAAAAAGCCGAGACATCACCCTGCCAACAAAGGTTCGCATGGTCAAAGCAATGGTTTTCCCAGTAGCTATGTATGGCTGTGAGAGCTGGACCATAAGAAAGGCAGAGCGCCGAAGAATAGATGCTTTCGAATTATGGTGCTGGAGAAGACTCTTGAGAGTCCCCTGGACTGCAAAAAGGTCCAATCGGTCAATCCTACAGGAAGTCAAGCCTGATTGCTCCCTGGAAGGACAAATCCTGAAGCTGAAGCTCCAATACTTTGGCCATCTCATGAGAAGAGAGGACTCTTTAGAAAAGACCCTCATGCTGGGAAAGATTGAAGGCAAAAGGAGAAGGGGGCGGCAGAGGATGAGATGGTTAGACAGTGTCACCGAAGCGACGAACATGAAATTGGGCGAACTCCGGAAGCTAGTGGAGGACAGGGAGGCCTGGCGTGCTGTGGTCCATGGGGTCGCAAAGAGTCGGACACGACTTAGCGACTGAACAACAACAACAATATTGAATTGTATACTAAGTATAAGCGTATATGGGAATATAAGAAAGGTATGTGAGTTACCTTCCATGAAATATGAAATAACAGAAAGTTATGTTGTGTCAACTGATTACATGATAATTTCTCCATCACATGTATAGCACATAACTCTCTACCTTAACCAGAGCAAGATTCAGCCAAGGAACACAAAAGACAGACTTTCCTGCCTCATAACATTTGTAGAATGCCTTCCGCAGTTGAACATACCAGGCAGAGAGAGAGAGAGAGAGAGAGAGAGCATTTCAGGAGCAGATGCATTAACTAATTAATCTGACATTAACTAATTAATCTGTAGACCAAAGAGGGAAAAACAATTCTAGAAAACGATTAAATTTGGAGGTTCCATTAATTAAAAAAAAAAACCACACAGAATAGGCTAGGTTGCAATCCTATACACAGTTAGCAATCCATTCCTAGGTTGCAATCCTATACACAGAGCAAGTCCCACTGAAATCCTATACACAGAGCAAGTCCCAGTGGCATTTACTTCTGAGCAGACATGCAAAGGACCCCGCTGTTAATCTTGTCCTCCTTGCAAGAGCACGGAACGGTTCGCAGCTGTAGCAAGACGAGAGACTGAGTCTTCACGGAGAGCAGAATTAATCTGTGTCACCTCCTATAAGGACATGAACTTACTCAACTGCACTGACATTAAAACATGGTCAGAGCTGGAACAAATCCATACAAGCAAGCAAAATCTGGCATTTGATTTAGGAGATTTGCATGTGCGGTCCTTATCGAACACAGCGGTGTTGAAGTTACAAAGTTGTACTTGCTTGCACATAGTCTCCTGGTCACTCACAATGAATAAGAATCACCTCCAGACAAGTAGACAGAAAAGCCTTTAGACCCCAGGTTAGAGTTGTTTCACTTTTAGATACTTTTTTTTTGGCCTTTTCAGGATATCAAAGTGCCATAAATTACTAACACAGGCATGTCCACCAAGACAAGCCAGGGAAAAATGTTGTGGCTACTAATATAACTTTTATGGATTGATTCACTAGGCAAATCCAGGAGACATAAGTCATGTTGGTCCTCTATAATTTAACAGATAAAAAGTGCAACATCTTATTCACCTTGGTTGATTAAATCAATCTGGCCATAAATCTAATGCCTGCTGCACACTTATTGTAGGAATGGATACCTGACGCCTTCAGCTTTGCTGCATTTAGGGCCATTTAAAGAACATTAAAATATGACAAACTCTCATAATAACCAATAATAACAGGGTAGGAGAAAGCATAACAACATAGATACCAGCACTGGCCTGAGAATTTTATTACGGTATTGTACTTTTTTAAAATGCTTTTTTTAAAAATGCCACCTCTTCAAAGCTCTTCAAAGGTAGGAAGATGAGATTACAGTTGATGGATAAATAAATAAAAACCACAGTTGCAAAAACAGTAGTTCCACCAGTGTTTCAAAGGCTAGGATAAATCTTGAGCTTAAAAAATGATAAAAGTGCCGGGTGAGCTTCGCTGGAGAGAGCATGCCAAAGGAAGAGGGGTGGGGTCCCACAGGAGAAGACATTTTTTCCAGTCACCTGATCTCAGAAGGAGGCACCACCTGGAGAAAGGTCTCTGAAAATGACCTGTTTAGGGATGAACCTTATAGGGGTTCATCTTAAGGCAGGTTCACCTGGGGGAAGGTGCTCCTTCAGTTATCACAGTTCTTTATCATTGCACTGTACGCTTTAGTTTATGTCCAACCCAAAAACCTCAGCAGGTAAGGGCCTTTTGGAACTAAACCGGATGGGCAAGATTAAGATACCCAAAATAAATAAATCCCATTGGTAGCCTTGCCTGATCTCATACTTCAGGGGTGCCCCCAGCTGTGTTATCTGGCAACGAGCTGCCGGAATGCTAGGCAGGACTTATCGCCTGATTGGCTGCCCGTCCATGACGCATCGCCGCCTGCCCGCCCACCGCGCGGGCACCCCTGGCTTCGGAGGGGGTGCCCACTTGCCTGGGGGGCGCACTGGGTGCCAAGGCAAGCAGCGGAGTGGCGCACCAACTGGAGGGAGCCCCCGCGGCGGGCGGGCGGGCAGGCAGCAACGCGTCACGGGCAGCCTGTCAATCAAGTGGTAAGTCCCGCCTAGCGTTCCGGCAGCTCGTTGCCGGATGACACTACTGGGTGCCCCCCGGGAAACTGCTGGCTAATCCATGATTTTCTTTAATCTGAATGCATCTCAGCAGCTGTCAGACTGGATCCCAAACACAGCCTAGTCAGAAAGCAGTAACTCCGTACAAAGACACTTCAGGAGAGAAAGGGATAAAATAGGGGCAGCATAATGGGTACGCATGTTTACCCAGAAGTCCAATTAAATCCAATGGGCCATACTCTCTCATTCCTTACTTTACAGCTTACCCTGTGTCGTACCACAGCCGTTCCAATAGGGCTACTCGGAGCTAGCGAAATCACGGATGCAACTCCCAATGACCCATGTAAGACTGATCGGGCTGAGGCTGGGAAGTTAGGATCCAGCTTAAGTGGTGGAGGCTGGTCCCACCCTCCTTCCCGGGCCAGTCCGCCCATTGCCCCGCCCCTTCCCCTGCTCCGATCCGCCCTCTCTCCACCCTTCCCAATCCCCCGCACCAGTCAAGCCCAGCACAAAACTACCTGCCAGGGCCGGCATGGAGGCTGGAATTGACCTCTGCGAGCCAGCACGTGTCTTCACACTGGCCCCGCCACTACCCAGTTTGTGCCTTACAGCTGACTTGCGCTGGTACTTGCTAAAGGCGCTTGCTGACGAGCCCCTTAGGATTGCGCTCTAAGATGACGAATTCCAAGGAGCTACTCAAGATCTTGCAAGTCTAATCGCTAGAAAACTATGAATTGATATATAACTACACTCAGGGTCACAACTAAATTAAAATATTGATTTAGATCGAGATTTTCCTCCCTCCCTCTTTGCCTACACTTCCAGAATTTTTAATATAACTATATATTATACTTACAGGGAAGATAAAGATGGTCTGTTTGAGAATTTGTAGTTCTTCAGTTAACCAGCAGAGATGTTTGAAATGGAGGAAAGGTATTCATTTTTTTCTCCGCAATATTATCCACTTAAATACTGACTACATTCTATACGTATAGTTTATGTTTTTCAAGACAATACGGCAGGAAAGGCATGACAATATCCCATGTTGTTTTGTATGGCAAATGCGTAATATTAAACCTGGGTCTGCTTACTTAGGAGCATTTATTGAGAACTCTGAGGAAATCAATGGTTTAACGAAACCAGTAAATAAAGTGTGCTACAATCAAAGCCCCTGAAATTAAGGTAATGAATATTCAATTATTAAATCTATACTCTTTAATTACAGGCAGTGTCTCTGCATTTTCACAAGCCATCTCTGGACTTGCCTCCACAGCCTCTGCTCAGCATTGTTGGAGGCCTACAAACAAGAATTGTCCTGCTCTACTAGATAAAAGACAACCACATAAGTGTCGAAGCTCACAAATGATCCACAAAGGCAACATATCCCCATCCCTTGACGTCAAACACACACTGGGTGTGTTCTGGAAAGGAAGAAACCAAGACCTCTATAACCTCCTTACATACCACATTTTGTCTTCTCGCAAGGGGTATGAGTTTAAACTTCCATTTAAACTTTAAATAGTTTGTGTGTATAGAACATGGGGAGAAGGTAGCAAAGCACTCCTTCCTCGTGCAGCATTTAAGGTTTAAACAGACATGTTTCTTTTAAACCCTGTGTGAAAACAGAGCGCAGGGAAGATAGGTGATGATTTGATTCACAAGCAGGAAGTGGATCAATTAGTGGAGGGGAAAATCTCAGACACAAACTCTGGGGGAAAGGTACCCCAAATTTACTGCTCCACCTGCCCTGAATGCAATCCATATCAAGTCGCTTCATGGCTGGGCCGGCTATAGTAGTATCTGAGGGGAAAAAAACTGAATTTACCGTAGTGAACCATTTGGCAGGGTCAGAGATGTAATATCAATATAGGTCTGTAAACGTATTGCCTGTTAGAGAACAGGACATCCTAAGGGAAGTCCTGGGAAATCCTGTTGTGTGAGCTGTTTTTGCAAAGATCTGCAGACATGAAAGTATCAGAGATCAATACTTCCTGCTAAATCATCTCTTGGGTGAAGGGATCAGCACACGGGCTTTTTTATATAGCACGTTATCCTCTTATCAACTAGACTATTAGCTAAACAGCTGGTAAGCCCTTTCCTACCTGGGTTAGGCACTTTGGACATTTTGTACTGCACACACATGTGTGTGTGTGTGTGTGTGTGTGTGTGTGTGTGTGTGTGTGTTTCCTATCTGTGATTGCAGCCACTACATTGTAATCTTTTAGATAAGTGGTTCCCAAAATGTGGGTCAGGACCCACCAGCAAGCCTATTTCAGGTAGGTCGCAAAGCACCTAGAGCATCCATATTGAAAATGTGGGAAGATGGGTTGCTGGAAGTGGGTGCTTGTGTGATTGTTTTGCTTGTGTCAAGGTTGCAAATAGGTTTTTTTTCTTTCTGATTCACTTTGCAATTGGAAAATGGCTGAGAAATAACCCAACCTATTGCTGCGTTTTCAGGAAAGAGGCAGGCTCTGACATCACAGTGATGGCACTTCCGGCCATGACATCACTTCCAATGGATCCTGGACAGGTTGTCATTGTAAACGGTGTGTCCCAGTGCTAATGTTTCAGAGGGACTAATGCTACTTTGTAGCCTTTAGAGCAACCTTTTCTCCTAAGTACATCAGGGCTGAAGGCAGCAGCAGTCCTGTTGCACCCACGCAGCGCCTACCTAGTGTCGGCTGAAGCCAGCCGGCACAAGGGGGGCGCCGTGACAGGGTGGCGTGGGGATTGGGCAAGGGAGGGAGAATATGGGTGGGGGAAGGTGGGACATGGGTGGGCTTGGAAAGCAGCCATACGGCCGCATCCTAAGCCCGTTCGGGAGGTCGTTTGGCCCCGATCTGGGCTGCACATTTAGCGGGCGCAGATACGAGGAGTGCATAGGGGAGGCTGGATCCTCCCCTATGGTAAGGGAGCACACACTCCCTTGCCGCGGGAGGCCCCAGCTTCCCCCCACCCATGCCGGATGTGGCACTGGCCCGCCGGCCCTGCCAATATGGCGCTGGGTAGGATTGCGCCCTGAGAGTAAGCTCCTTGGCGTTCAATGGAACTTATTTCCATCAAGTGCATTGAGAATTGAGATGGAAGCTTGAAATCCACATTGGCAGTCAGTCAGCAGCAATCTTCTCAAAACCTTGTAGGCTTATAAAAGAGCACATTTACCTTGCCTCTCCCTTGTCTTTGTTGTCTCTTCTCCTATTGATGAGAGTAACCTCCTTTGGACAGAGAACTGTATTCTTTGTAAAGTGTTGCGAACATTAATGGTGTAATAATATCTCTCTCTAATTTTTTGTTTGGCCAATTTGGCCTTTCGGCTACAACACCATGCCCCACTAACCCACCCTCCATGCACTTCTGTAAAACAGAGGCCCCCTTTCAGTCCACCACACTGAGATCAAAGACAGGCCCACGGAGGTAAGGGACTCAAGGGAAAGCTCCATTCTACACAGAGTACAAGACTGTTGGAGAAGGTCTGAAAAGAAGTGGCATAGCTAAGGAATCTGCTACCCAGGGCAAAGAAGATTTCATAGCCACCCCAGCCACAATAGAATCAAATTTAATTTTTTAAGTAAAAAAAAATTAACGTTTTTTTTCTGGTTAATTGGCCATAACGTTCGATAGAATACAAATACTGCAATACAGTTTATTTCATCACATTCAGCATTAAATTACCTTTCCACCACAAATACGGGATTCCTGTCCGGAAGAATTAAGAACCGCACAATCCCTCATGGACTTCTGAAGAGGGCTCAAATCATCCCTATTCCGTCTGGTGGTGGTTGGCTGTCGGCCTTCTGGAATACTGTATAATAATTTACACTCCCCTGGTCAATTATTTCTCACCTTCCAAAGGGCCTTATGAGAAAAGTTGGGCTTCACCCTGTTTTTGAACATTCTGTGTTCATGTTAAATGTTTTAATATATATATTTTAATTTTTTGATGTAATTTTATTCGGTTACATTGTACTTTTATGATTTCTATAATCCGCATTGGGCATTTGCTTCAGCTTGGGAAAAGTGGGGTATAAATAAATAAATAAATAAATAAATAAATAAATAAATAAATGAGGATCACAGTCCGGGACATTAGTGGCACAAATGTGCAAGACACCAGGGAAAAAATGCTCCAGAAGGACAAATCCAGTTCTATTCCACATGAAATCACACACACACACAAGGAAATTTACAAGTTTAAACCGAGATAGACTTTTTAAAAAAATATATTACACTTCTCCGAAGGGAAAATATAATTGATATAATATCTTATAGCTGAAATGAGACTTGTCACATTCCCCTGATGACAGATGTAACACGGACGGGATCTAAGAATAACATGCATGTCTGCAAAGACTTGCAGTTTTAAAATATTATTATTTGGCGAGTTCACATGGAACATACGCCTGCGTGACAGAAGGTGTTTAACTGAAAGCGAAGCAAAACTATATTGGATACAGCAGTGGAAATGATATGCAAAGTTTATTCCTTGTTAATCAAACAATTAAGTAATTTGGGATTTAAACACTGAGAACACATACCGTGGGCTCCTATAAAGTTTGGCAAAGGGTATTGAATATTTTCAGTTTTGGTGACTTATTGAGGGAAAAGGAGCATTTCCCAAGCAAGTCAACTTGGCCCAAAGGGGAGGAGAGCCCAGAGAGGCTCCAGCTGTCTGTAGCTAGTTTATTTCCACTACTTTGGGGGCTCCCGACACCCCAAGCTGAGCTTCCCGCAGCAACTTCCAGCTGCTTGGCAACCAGGATGTTTGGTAGTGGCATGATGATGTCACTGCTGAAAGTCCAGCCCCTTTAAACAAAAATGTTGCCAATCCCTCCCCTAAACCATTAACCAGCAAGCCATCCCAAGGTATATTTGAGCGGAACCGTCTTCACGCCAGACAAAATTCTGATGGCTGTACTTCCTGTTGGAGAAGGAAGATGGAGAAGGAGTGGGAGAGCTCCTTCCTGACTCACTTCCTTGCCACATCAGTGAGTTTCTAACAAATGGAACGTATTCTCAGACAACAGTCATATAATGCATTTAAAGAACAATCCAAAACTCCAGCTGGAATAGGCAGGCCGACATGCTTGCGCCATACCCAACCAGGGGCTTGGCTATGCTAGAGGTCCAACCCAGGGCTTGGAAAATGTTCTCCTTCCCCCAGGTAGTTACTAGGAGCTGCTCTGGTGAAATTGGCGGCCCAACTCTGAGTGGCCAAATCAGGGCCACCTGGCCATGAATGGAGGGAAGGATCTGGCCCAAAGGTCAGATACTGTCTCCACCCCCTCCCCAGGCTAGACTGCCCACGGGCCCATCCGTTCCCTGTCTCACCTCTGCCCCATTCTGCCCAACCCCACCCCTTTCCGCCTTCTCCCAGAGTCCCTGTGCTGGCCTTGAAAGTGGCCTTTCATTCAGGCCTCCAAGCCTTGGCAATGGGGCAGCAAGGGCAGTACACATCTGTGTGCTGGCCAACAGAGCCGCAACGTTCTACTCTAGTGCCTGGGGCAGTGACGTGACGACTCTGCCCATTTGCGCCCCCAGGGCAGTGACGTCACAGATTCTCCCTGAGGAGGGGCAGGGGCAGGAGGCGGCCAGCACCTCCTCCCTCAGGGAGAACCTGGAGGAGATTGCTTATGCACTCCAAGCACAAAGGCAGTCCTCTCCGGCACCTCGATTGCCAGTGTCTCCTCCTTTAGGGACAGCCCAAAAGTGACTTCCTTCCTGCTGCTTGTGGTGTGAAGGCAGTCACCTCTGTAATGAGGGTGGAGCCTGGGGCCAATCCTATGCTCCCATTTATCCCAGTGTCTGGAGCAGGTGCCCCTCAGGCTCCGCCCCTGTTACGGTTCTGCTGGCCAATCTCCTCCAGGAATGGCGCAAATGAGCTTTACAGCACATTTGTAACATTCAAAGGCCGGCACTAGGGACTGGTGCCAGCTTTTCAGAGCATTCAGATTGTGCTGATCGCAATATGACCCATGTCCATATTTTAGAAGATATTTGTTATCTTCTTACGGGATTACTGCAGAACCAAAATGCTAGTGACCTTGATTTAAACAACCAGTCCTTGATATTTCAAGATAAGCTTTCCACACCAGGAAAAAATAGGAGGAGGGTCACAGGAAGAAATGGTTTAGCTTGGGTAAGTCCCAGCATAATTTCCATGTCCCTTTTGAGATCTTCAGGCTTTTAAAGGAGCTATTATTATTATTATCTGGAATATTTCCCGTAAGTGCTAAGCATTAAAAACAGCACCTGTACAACAGCTAAGCTGAGACACCTGTTGAGACACCTAAGCTGAGACACCTGAGAACAAGAAGCCGTTTAATACAACATTATTTTAAAAAGTTCTCTCTCTCTCTCTCTTCCCCAAACACACACGCACACGCACGAAGGAAGGGGTCTTTGCACCTCAAAAAAGAATGTGTTTAAAAGAATTAGGAGAGATGCACGCTGTGCAAGTCTGTTTCTCTTACCTAGGAGTGAGCTTGATTGAGGGCACAATCCTAACCTGGTATGAGGCCAGCAAGGTTTGGCCTTAATTAAAGTATGTTTGGACCACTCTTGAAGTCAGAGAGGCCAGCACTCAGGCGTGCACCATTCTCCCTGACTCAGAGAGTGGTCCAAACACGCTTTATGATGGCCCCTGTGCCAACCAAACTTTGCTGGCCTCACTGTGCCAGCCTAACTCCAGGTTAGGACTGCATGCTGAATTACATGTGTCTGAGCTCCAAGTTCACATGCATGGGAAGGTGCTGCTAAACACGGACTGAGAATATTTTTCTGAGTGAAAAGAAGGTGATTCCCAAGACCATTTTGCCCTCAGTATTTGCATCAAGAAAACCAAACCTGAATCTCCAAACCCGCATGACCTGGTTATAAAGTCACAAGCTTGTCAACAAACTGCAGCTTCGAGAAATCAAAACTTCTCAACGATCGCATGCTTTAAAACAGCCATTTTCAACCCATGTGCCCTGGCGCATTGATGTGCTGCAAATGTTCCGCAGGTGTGCCACAGGAGTTTGGAGGGGGGTCATTGGGGGCTCTTGGGGAATGCGAGACCTCCACTGGCAGCACAGTGTGCCTCATCAATTGTCCAGAAACGGACATTGTGCTTTGACAGTGTGCTGTGAGTTTTAAAAGGGTTTGGAAATCACTACTCTAAAACCAAGTCAGACCAGAGTGAATTATCTCAGCTGTACAAAATCCCACAACCTGTAAGCAGGAAGCGACTCTTATGCACATTTATTACCAAGCAAAGCAAATCCCAGGGAGCTCAATGGGACTGACTCCTAAGAAAACATGCCTAGGATTATTCAGTAAACATATTAAATCCCACCGATTTAAAATTAACTCGGCTTCCCTCCTCACCCTCTCCACAAGCACACAATCGACAGGGCTTGGGAAATGCCTAAAGCAGAAACAACCCAAGTTGTTGTCTCCCGTTCCTCTCCCATCCCTTTCTGCCCAGTTATTTATTGCAATCCAAAGGCGCCAAAGTAATTGGAAAGCGGATAAGTATACGTTAAACTGAGATTTAAGTTAGCGCCTTGAAAAGGGTCCCGAGGGATTCTAAATGAAAGTTTTATAAGCACTGATATATGCACATATTATTACTCGAAATCGTAATACCTTATTTACACAATTAGCCTTTGCTTCGGCAATCAGCCCTGCCGTAGAGTTTGCAGAAGTGCTCGTCGGAGCTCACAACTGCACAAACTGGAGATGGGGTTATATAAAGAAACCTCATATTTCTTGCTTTGCAAGTCTGAGGAATCATTTTTCTTCTCTCCCCCACTTTCCGTGAAGCACGCAAAAGCGAAGGGATAAAATTAGAATTCCCTGCTGGAGCTTCCCCTTCTGATAAAGGTGTACTCAGCATGTGTGTATACTAAAAATTCCACATCACTGTTCTTGGCATTTAATTAGGGGGTAAAGTAAAACGTGCAGGACTAGAATTTTAAGTGTTGGTTTAATAACCTTTATCCAGCTCATTTCTGAATGATTTTCTTCCTCTCTGGAGAGGCTTCTAATGTCAAACTGTGGTATTAAGGTGAGTCATGGTTACTGAAGAGGCACAAAGAAAGTACATGACAAAATTTCTTAATTTCAAGATTGGGGGGGGGGGGGAGGCTGAAGTCACCCCTCCCTTTTCGAAGCACCACTGTGAAAGCTGTGGCACACTGTATGAGGTACCACTCAAAACTTATCTCTAGCAAGAAGTATTGAATCATAATCTGGCCAGCATCAAGGATAAAATGTCAACCAGACATGGTTTATTCTTTTATTTATTTCAATTTATAACTCACCCTGTCACAAAAAGGGTCAGTCTGGAGAGGAGTATTTATAACCCATCCTTGCTTGCGTGTGTGTGTGTGTGTGTGTGTGTGTGTGTGTGTGTGTGTGTGTGTGTGT
>JAJKFI010000004.1:5961400-6002051 GCA_029204185.1 Lerista edwardsae
TGTGTGTGTGTGTGTGTGTGTGTGTGTGTGTGTGTGTGTGTGTGTGTTTTACAATTGTCATTTTTTTTGAAGAATAAAAAATAAAATATAACAAATAGGCAGTTAAAAACACCTCTTGTTTATCCCCAGATTAAATTTAAAAAGGTCTTCTGTCACATCCCGAAGATATTCTGGTTCAGAACTGAATTAGCCTGTAGTCGAACAGAGACAGGACCGATGCTGGGGGAAAAAAAATCTTCCTAGAAGGCTTGATCATACGCTGCCAACACTGTTGAAATGTGGTGACTATGAAACACAGGGCACTGTCCTATCCCCTTACTGCACCAGAAGAGTGTGGGCTACGCTGGCACAGACTGCCACGAACATGCCAGAAAGCAGGTTGCAACCGCTTTCCTGCCACTGGCAGGAAGGCCTGCACTGTCCCAGTGGTGCCAGCAGAGGGAAGCAGTGTGTGCTGGAGCAGGTAGGTTTCCCCCACACAGAGCGGGGGGGACGGGACATGGGGGAGATGGGGAAGGGGCGGAACAGGGCAGGGAAAGCAGTGGACGGGGGAGGTCTGAGCAGGCCCAGGAGGGGGCAAGATTAGCAGCACTGGCAGCATATCCCAGTACCCTTTCCAAGGCCTAATACATAGGGCATAATACATAGGGCAAGGCAGAACTGCAACAGCAATTTTGCTCCTGCAGGCCCGATTGCCCCATTGCACTGCTGGGGCGTACACCTGCTGGGATGAATGACCCCTTACCTCAAGGAGACCCCCAGCAACTGACTTGAGGCCAGGAAGTGGGGCTGGATTCAGCATGTCACTTTTTGCAACAGCCAGAAAGCTCCGGCCAGAATGCTTGTTCTGGCAGCATTATGCATGCATAGAATTATGTCATTAGTGTTACATTTCAGCACACCTGATTCCCAAGAACTAGACAATACCTGGGCACACTCCTGGTTGATCCCTCCCTCCACAAACACACACAGACGACTCAGCAGATGCAGTGAATTGTGTTCATAGGTCACTTAGGTGAAGATGCACATCACCTATCTGTTTTCATTTCTAGATAATGTACGGGGCTTCTACTCCAGTGCTAAAGCACCAAACTGGAAGCATTAGATTCTCCTGTGTTCATTTAATATTTTTTAGATAAGCTTTAATAAAATATAAAGTTCAAACAGTGTGATGGGTTATCCAAAAAAAGAATATTGACTTATCCAAAAGTAACTAGCTAATATTTGAAGTCTCTAACCTGATTGTGAGGCGGTTTTAATGCAGATGTTGCTCCTAAGAATTCAGCTTCCATGTAGCCTCAAAAAACAGAGAGGACAGAGATTGGCATCATAGGACACCCCCCCCCCAAAAAAAAACCACCTTTATGGTGCCACTTTTCTCAGGGCGGAATCCTAACTTGTGCTGGAATGGGAAGGCCAGTGGGCTTGCGCCATATCCAGAGCAAGTTGGAGCTGCCTGGAGCCTCCCGGGGGAAAGATACATTTGTGCCCTTACCACGGGGTGGGCGCCAGCTACCCCAATGGGCTACTTGATTGGAAGCGAGACCCCAATGAGCTCCAGAGCCGAGAGGGCTGTGCGGTCTGGGGATGGGAGTTTGGATGTGGCCGCATCCCAACTCCATTCCCCTCCCCGGGCTGGCACGCCTCCTGGCCCACCCAACCCCCTCCCATCCAGAAATTCCCCCTGCACCAGCTGAATTCGGCTGGTACAGGAGCATCGCACCACTGGCTTCAGCGCTGGTGCAAGGGTGCCAGTCAGCGGTCTCGCACCAGCGCTGTTGCTATTGAGGCTGGAAGGCATTCCTCTTCTATCACTAGGAACCACCTCCTGGCTTGCCCGCCTCCTCATTTTCCCCCTCTCTGGGCCTCTCCAGCCACTTGCAAGAACCACTCCCCCATCCCTTGTGTTCCTCCTTCTCCTCCCCTTGCCCAAAGGGGGGAAAAAAGGCCACACTACCTTTGTCCTATCCATCATCCATTCTAGTTCCTACCCCTGCTTTGTGCATGCTGCTACCCAGAACAAAAACACCGACCCTTCCCTGCCTCTGGTCTGAACGCGGGCTTCTGGATTGCTCCATGAGACTTTTTGCTTGATGTGGAAGCAGCAAAAAAAGTAAGGCTCACTCAGACTCAGGAAGAAAAAGCATATGTCTTTGTGACTCGGGTTTTTCAGATTCATTTTTTGAGTCAGTGGACCCAAGTTTCAAGTCACACCTGAGTCACTGACCCATGTGACTCAAGTGTCCACAAGTCAAATGTGGACAAGTCGTGAAATGTGTTTTCACGACTCTAGCTCAAATCATGTTATTCAAGTTCCCATCCCTGGTGCATAGAGGTCAAAAGGGTATCCTGGAGTCCTGGTCATTACTTTGGGTCTCCTCCTGACAATTCCCTTCACAAAATGTTCAACACCGAGATGCGCTGAAACGCCTATTTGGGAGCCATGTTGTGATCCGTAATCTTCCCCTGCAGTCTGAGCTCATTATTCAGAATTGGAATTTCGGCTCTGCACATCAGGGAAACACAACTGCATGGCTGACGGCTAAGAAGCTCAATGCACCCGCATATTTTAGCTCAAGAGAACAACTGTTCTCAACAAAAGAGAAGCTGTTTCTCTTTGTCGTGACGACAAGCTGAAGAGGCTCATTCAATCTTACCCTTTCCCTCCCGTGCTATTTTAACTAAGTCAGAGAATGTCACGGAAGTTCATCGCGCAAAGTTTTCTTTGTATTCTACCTGCTACCTACATCATCCACAAGCCACACACAGAATCACAGCCCTGCAAATCCATTATTGAAGTAGATGAAAGCACAAAGCCAACAGTCCGATCTTTATAGTCCAATACTAACATTGCAAAAGGTAAGGGCAATGGATAGCATAGAATGGGAGGTGATGCCAGTGCTGTTATACCTTGTGATGCTGGTTACTGTATACCACAATCCTTATCTCAATCCTTAAACCTTCATTTTATAAAAGCGTAAGAGCCCTGCTGGATCAGGCCCATCTTGTCCAGCTACCTGCATCTTACAGGGGCCCACCAGGTGCCTCAGAGAGCAAACGAGACAACAAGAGGCCTTCATCCGATTGCCTCTCCCCTGCACCTGGCATTCTGAGGTAGCTTACTTCTAAAGTATGGACGTTACACTACTCATCATGGCCTGTAGCCTGTTATCTGCTGGATAAAAAAGTACTTCCTTTTATCTCCCAACTCTAATTTTTAGTGGATGTCCCCTGGTTCTGGAGTTGTGTGAGAGGGAAAAGAACATCCTTCTATCCACTCTATCCATCCCATGCATAATTTTGTACATCTCAATCATGTTTCCCCCAGGCGTCTTTTTTTTCTAGACTGAAGAGCCCCAAACGCTGTAGTCTTTCTTCATAAGGGAGGTGCCCCACCCCAGTGATCATTTTGGTTGCTCTCTTCTGCACATTTTCCAGTTCCACTATGTCCTTTTTGAGATATGATGACCTGAATTTTAAAACATCTCTATGGGGGATTATAACTCCCCATGCTTATTTTAAGGTTCAGGACAAAACTTTCAGATTTAAAAAGCCATTGGACCCATTTCTGATTATGAGATTATCCTACTGATCATATTATCATGAGATCATATCATTAATAGAATATTATATGATTAATAATATAGTATGAGATAATATCAATACTATCATATTAATATTTATTTTATTTATTTATTAGATTTATACCCCGCCTTATTTGCCTAAAGGCAAATATTGTTGTTATTCAGTCGCTAAATCGTGTCTGACTCTTTGCGACCCAAAGGACCAAGCACGCCAGGCCTGTCCTCCACCAGCTTCTGGAGTTCGCCCAATTTCATGTTCATTGCTTCGGTGACACTATCTAACCATCTCATCGTCTGCCGCCCCTTTCTCCTTTTGCCTTCCATCTTTCCCAGCAGGAGGGTCTTTTCTAACGAGCTTCAGCTTTAGTATTTGTCCTTCCAAGGAGCAATCAGGCTTGACTTCCTGTAGGATTGCCCGATTTGATTTCCTTGCAGTAATAATACGATATCATGAGATAATCATATTATTATGATACTTCTGAATGAGAATATATTTCACTGCCCTTTATGGTTTGCGGAAAAAGTGCGGGGTGCTTCCAACAACCAAAGAAGCAATTCTGAGCTCACCCCAGACAGAGACAGTCATGGAGGCAACTGAGTTGAGAATCTATGCCAAAGACTTGGTTGCAGAAAAAGAAGCAGAATACAATCTGCATGAATCCTGAGCAGCGGGATCTTACTAGAACACCTGCAGATCAACTTATATAGCTAGATGACTTGAGATTCGAATACGGTGCCAAAAGCGCTGCTAAATTAGTGTTTCAGTACCTTTTGGCAATGCAAAGGTTCCAAATGAAAAACATGAAAAAAACTGCCCATTTCCCACTTAAACCTTTTTTCAAGTACATGTACAAATGCATTTTAAATTAAAGTATTGATAGCTCACCTTTCCTCTCTAAAAAGAAAAGCCCACCTAAGGCAACATTACAGTCATGAAGGAATTAAAATACAGCAGCAACACAACAAAGCAAGGTACAGTTAATTTCTTAATTAAGGTACTGCAAAGCAGGGGCTGTGAGAGAGGTAGGGGACTCTCTGTTTGCCTGCCTCGCCAGTCATCCTGCTTTACAACATGAAAAGAAACTGAACTGCACTCTGTTTCTGACACAGAGTTAAGTTCCTTTTGCAGAGTTAAATTCCATTGATTTTGGTGGAACCTACTTCCAAGTAATTGCGTTTTATATTAAGCCCAAGGCAGAGCACAGGAAAGAAGAGTTTATCACGGCATTCCCTAAAGAACCGTATCTCATTATCTAAAGAGGGGTCTAAGGAGGTGACCCTTCACCCCAAACAGGTTTAAACACTTACAATTAGGGTTAATTTAGAAGCAGTGAAAACCTGTTTCTCCCTCTAATGAAAAAAAATGAGAAAATGCGCTGTGTGCTAGGTTATTCACACAGAAAAGAGGTCACCAGTGTTATTAAACATCTCGTACATAGAGGCAGTCTAAAAGACGGTGTCCCCCCCCCCAGGGATGCCGTAGTTATCCAAAAATAAAAACTGGTTTAAGTGCTGTTATGTGTTGTTATTCCCAATTAACATTTTAATCAATTTTAAATTATTTTATCAGATGTAATCACTGTCATATAGGTGGTATATATGTGTTTTATTTCGTTTTTACCGTTTTAGACTACCCCATTAAAAAGTGAAAGAAAAACTTAGCACACACTGCCTGGCCTTGAGAAGTGTTAGAAAAATTATGTGGTGGTTGTGGTTTGGTTATTAAACAGAGGACAGCAACACAGGTATGTTGGTAGACGTTTTAGTTTTATGCCCTCAATAGATTATGTCTGTATTCATGTCTGTATTCATTAGTATTATGTGGTTATGCTTACTTCAATTAGTAGGCCAGAAACTCTGAGCTTCAGTCTTTTGCCATGGATCGAAACACCACATTTTGATTGGCTGAGCTCAGAGTAAACTCTAGATGACCTTGGGTCTGCTGCTTTCTCTGAAGGGAGGAGGAAGCGGGAAAGATTACCAAAAAGAGGACTGCAGAGTGTCGTGTGCAGAAGAGGTGTGGCCAGTTGCTCAGTTAAGGGCTGTGTGCAAACTGGGTGGCCTATAAAAGGAGGCTGAGTTCAGCCAGCAGAGAGTCCACCAGGGACCTCTGCATGAGGGAACAGCCCCCTTCTATAGACCACCAGGGAGGCTCTCCGTTGGCACTCTCAAGCCACGCTCGTAGTGTCGGCTTGAGAGCTTTAGCGCTGATGCGGGGGTGTCACTTGGCGCCCCCGCTTCGGCACTAATGATGTAGCGTCGACACAATGATGTTGTGGCAACACTATAGGGCGCGCAGGATTGTGCTGTTAAGAACATATTGAAATTAATGGAACTTAAGTTAGTCAGTTTCCCAGTTGCTATGTATGGCTGTGAGAGCTGGACCATAAGAAAGGCAGAGCGCCGAAGAATAGATGCTTTCGAATTATGGTGCTGGAGAAGACGCTTGAGAGTCCCCTGGACTGCAAGGAGGTCCAATCGGTCCATCCTACAAGAAGTCAAGCCTGATTGCTCCCTGGAAGGACAAATCCTGAAGCTGAAGCTCCAATACTTTGGCCACTTCATGAGAAGAGAGGACTCTTTAGAAAAGACCCTCATGCTGGGAAAGATTGAAGGCAAAAGGAGAAGGGGGCGACAGAGGATGAGATGGTTAGATAGTGTCACCGAAGCGACGAACATGAAGTTGGGCGAACTCCGGAAGCTAGTGGAGGACAGGGAGGCCTGGCGTGCTGTGGTCCAGGGGGTCGCGAAGAGTCAGACACGACTTAGCAACTGAACAACAACAACAAAGTTAGTCAATTTAAGTTAATCCCTTACAACTAATGTGTTTTGATTTCAATAATACTTGAAAGCCAACAGAATTTTTTTTCTATTGCAAGTAGTGTGTGGAAGGGGCACACAATTAGGACTGAAACTGTAGTGAGGCAAAGAAACCCCCTTGCCCCTGCTGTGGTTTCTCTTGCATTTTGTACACACACACACCAGCACCCAGCTGAAAGAGAAGGAATACATCTCAGGCCAACTCACACATTTGTAATGTGTCATTTGGTCCTTAGTCACGATCTATGAGACAGCCATCTGTTGTCAACCTCTTGAGACAACAAGAGGAGAAGCCCAGCTGGTGTTAACAGAAAGGTGTCACACTTTCCCTTGTTCTTTGTCGTACACAACTTTGAATAAGAAGCTAAAATAAGAGAAAGATGGCAAAGCTTCAGAATGATCCTCATGTTGTACACTCCATAAAGAATATATGAGAACATAAGAAGAGCCCTGCTAGATCAGGCCAAAGGCCCATCTAGTCCAGCTTCCTGTATCTCACAGCGGCCCACCAGGTGCCCCATTCACCACTGTATGTTCAAAGTGTTTTGACGCAGCAACTTCCTCACGGGCAAAAATATCTTATTCCGCTTCATGTAGGACTTCACTTTGTGCACAAAGTTCACTTTGTTCACTTTTTTCCGTCATCACTTTCAGTACCCACTGGGGGGGGGGGAGGAAGGCTAACACGCCAACATTCTTTGCCGCTTTGGGATAACAATGCAATACTACTGTACAGAATACTACTGTACAGTAGAAAGAGAAAGAAGCCATTTTGGTTTTCAAAAAATTACACAGACGTATTTTAAACAACTACACAAACTGCATAGAGGCTGTGTCTTTGGGTTTAGCTCTACTCCATACAGTTCTGCTAAACCTCCTATAGGCAGGAGGTTGTAGTCGAGAGGGTTAAAGCCTCCGTTTGCCTGAAGATAACATCCGAAGGTCGCCAGTTCGGGATCACCGGATGTCTCCGTGAGCGGCAGACCTTGTAAACTGCCACTGATTAACAGCTGAGCTGCAGCTGCCTGTGAGAGGGGAGTGTGCTGTGCCAGCTGCTTCTTGGTGGGAGCAGAAGCCGTTTATCAGCCAGCAGGAAGGCAAAATTGTGTTGCCAGAAAGAAGACTACACCATGAAAGTACCATCTGTATGTTGTATGTTCTTGAAAGATAGAACTTTCTTGTAATTTGTAAAAACCTTGTGTTTATGAATAAAGCCTGCTATGCCTTGAGTTAAAGTAAACCGCCTTGAGTTAAAGTTAAGTCAGAGGAGTAATCTAATGACCTAAGAAAGGCGGTAAATAAATACGAGTATTTTATTATTATTTTATTGTTAAACTCGTATACTAATCCCCATGTTAACCATTTTGGCTGGTTAAAAACAGTCCGATATTGCATTCAGTTAAGGTTGCTTATGACACATAAATCTTTCGAGAGAAGGAAGTACCTCCCCCATCCTCTTATGCTGACATTCCACTGACCTTTCAAGAACTTAAGTGAAAGGAATGTTAATGCATTACCTAGAAGGTGAGACATATTGATGATGGCCATGCAAAACACCCAAGATGCAATCAACATCCCATCGAAGTCAGCAGCAAAATTCTCCATTGACTGAATATACTTGGGAAAGTCTACACCAATCCTATAACAGGAATGAGCAGAAGGTAGAGGGTGGCCACTGATGAGTCACTGACAAATTTCCAGGGGATAATCCAGACCAGGGGTGTCAAACGCATCCCATAGATTTCATTCATGGAGCCTGATAAAGGCCGGGAGTGACATCATTAAGCAGGAGGTGATGTCATTCAATAAATGATGGCCAGAAATAAGCACTTTGTTGTCACGTAGAAATTCATTAGTGGCAAATGACAGAAGAGAAAAATCTGCAAATCTGGATCATATTTTCTAGATATGATAGAGCCCAAATAGCATGCTGGGAGTGCTCAATTATCACAAGGGATGGATAAAGAGCTTCCGGGGGCCGAATCAGGCCAACGGGCCTGTTTGACACCCCTGATCCAGACTAGCATTCTGCAATTCTTGTAAGGAATGATGGAAGACGGAGCTTAGCCTGTTCCTGCGGAGCATTAGCTATGTTCTTAAGAAGGGGCACAGACCCAGAAATACTTTATAGAGGGATGTTATGCTTTAATTGCGAATAGATCCCAAATATGCACTCTTGCTTTTAAAACCTAATCCCCAGAGTGGACTCTGGGAACTCTGGTAAGTGCAGGATTTAAGCTGGCCCATTCTTGCCAAATAACTGACAAAATAATTTGCAATTATATTTTTCTTTTGTCTATAGGAAGTAAAAAGTTATTTTAAAAAAAAAAACTAATGTATTGAATTAAAAATAATATCCAATCTCTAATAAATATCTAAATAAACTCTCAGTTGCAGAAATCTATCACAGAGAGGACTGATGTGACAAAAATGCCCTTAATTCAGTGATGTCATGCAGGGGGAACGCGGGGGAACTCAGTTCCACTAGTTAAAATTAGGGCTGACTCGGCCCACTTCACTCTCCCTCCTCCCCCCTCCCAATTCCTCTGCAAAGAGCTTTTCTTCTTGGTTGGCCAGCACTCAGAGGGTTAAAGGGAGCGACTCCAGATTCCTAGGGGGGCGAATTCCAACAAAAATGTCAGGAAGGCAGCAGGTTCCCCTTTTCACAAAAGAAATTGGCTCCTCTCAAAAACGGCTTCAGCATCCCTGGACAAATAAAAGTTAACCATCCTCCTACTGCTACACATTTATGGATGCATAAAAATCACAAATAAAAGAGGGTGACAGAACTAAGACTAGAACACAATATTTCTCAGCAGGTACCTCCTGTCTGGTACACTGAGTCCAACATGCAGATAACTTACTAATGGAAAGAATAATTTTACCTAAATGTCTTAATTTTTCATCACGACTATCATTCTGCCTGGAAGTGGCTGTTTGATATGTAACCCGCACACATGCCCCCTTAGCTAAGTAGCTCTGACATAAAGGAGCACCTGCACTAGATCAAACAGCTGAGTTAATGAACATAATGAAAAACCAAATCATTTTAGAACTGCCAACATCTTCCTTACTTGCACATTGTTTGAATATGTGGTCAAGGGGCCCATGCATGAGCATGTTGCATACACCAGTGGTTCCCAAACTGTGGATCGGGACCCACCAATGGGTCGCAAGCCAATTTCAGGTGGGTCACGAAGCACCTAGGGCAGCCATATTAAAAATATGTGAAGATGGGATGCTGGAAAAGGGGAGGGCTGTGTGGTGGTTTTGCTTGTCTCAAGGTTATAAATAGGCTTTTTTCCCCTTTGTGATTCACTTTGCTATTGGAAAATGGCTGAGAAATAACCCAACTTATTGCTGCATCCTCAGGAAAGCAGCAGGCTCTGGCGTCACAATGATGGTACTTCCGGCCATGACATCACTTCCGGCGGGCCCTGGACAGCTTGCCATTCGAAAAAGTGGGTCCCGGTGCTAAAAAAATTGAGAACCAGTAGAATACACCATTGGTCAATTCAATAAGATGGCATAGCAAATGGGCTAAAATAAAATTATTTATTTATTTAATATTTATATATTTACATTACATAAATATGTCTTACTTTATTACAGATGTTACAGCAGGGAACTAAACTTCCATGACTGCAACAGGCCACTTTATCCATATGCAAACCTGTTTACTAATGGCCCAGTCCAGTTCCCCTCACCCGCATTATGCCAGCAGAGGCTGTTTTATGTGCTTTAGGCTGCAATCCTAACCAACGTTCCAGCCCTGACATAGCTGTGTCAATGGGGCCTGTGCTGTATCCTGCAGTGAAGTAGTAGCCACAAAGGCCACCTCAAGGGAATGGAATGTTTGTTCCCTTGCCTCAGAGTTGCATTGTCCTTACCCTGGTGTTGGAAAGTTGGTTAGTACTGCGCCCTTAGTTAGGATTGGGCAGGCCCACCAGTGGTGAGGCCAAAATGGCCTCCATGTGCCAGCGGAACTACATAGACCCATCATAGCAAGTAAGCCCAACAGGGGATTGGAGGAAAGCAAGGAGGGGTTGGAACGGGGGGAAGAGGGGACAGAATTGGCAGTGGGGAACACCAAAGTCTGACTACCCCTCCCAGGTCCAATCCGCTTCCTCGGGTTAAGGCAGACCTCAGCCAATGATTGAGCTGGTGTAGATCCTGTTATGTTCACCCATAACAGCTGCTGGGGCTTACCCTGGGGCAAGGGGCCAAATGTCCCCTTACCTTGAGGAGACCAGCAGCAGCCAAAAATCCCCTGCAGGATTCGGAGGAAGCCAAGCCAGCCCTGCTGCATCGCTGCACAGGGATTTAGTTAGAATTGGGCTGTTAAAGTCATGCTAACCAAATTACAGAGTGACGAAATAAGAAAGAGCTGAGATACTCAGCACAAAACTATCAGGTCTTGTAACCAAAGTTCAAACGCAAACTTTAATTACCATGGTGCTACCAAGCAAAACGGTAACGCTTTCGTTCCATTAACGGTAATTGTATGAAGTCATGATATTGCTACAGTTAACGGGATGAGAGCTGAGAAGACAACATCACTAACATATGGAACTGGGGGAGAGAGGCGACTTGTGTCACCCGCTGATCAACCGAAGCACTCGCGGCAGAGTCAAAATTCAAATCCCATACTAGAGATAGCCTCGGCCCCACAGTTTGCTCACACTGCTCAGAATGTAATTATAGGCAGCTTGATTAACAAATATCAGAGATACCATATGGGCTGACAAGCAAGCTGAATCTATAGTTATAGATCACAATCTGTTGCTGAAAGGCATATTCAGAATACACATGGTACAACTACATACTACAACCAATTCTGTGTGCTAATTACAGTGGAAACGTCCAGATCAATAAGGAGTGCTTTTTGCTGCAATGGGAAATAAAATGCCGGGATATTAATAAATACTAGGTTCTTTGTTAAGAACAAACTCCTGAATCGATACAAAATTAAATACGCATTTAGCTGTAAATGCCTATAAATCTTACCTTTTAAAAACAAACATAGATCCGATATCCATTTCATTAAGAAATGTCATCTTGCCATTGTCGCTGAAACACACAGGGTCACATTTTGTTTCCAATCACTCCACTGCAAAGGCAGAATTGCTCTATTAAAACCAAATCAATCATCATGCTATCTTTGCTCCAGGATGCATGCTGTAAGGAAAATGGTGCTGAAAGTGACATTGACATACCCAGGACACTTCCCAATTTGTTAACACCTCGCCAGCCCCATATGCTGTGACCAAAAACCCAAGTCTTTTTACTCTCCATTTTTTCCCAGCAATATATCTTCATCTTATTTACACAGGCTACTTTTCTATTCCAAAATCGCGGTTTTGGAACATTGCTTTTGGAACACATATGCAGCTGATGTTCAATGGTCATGTCTTCTTTTGTTATCTTTCCCATTCATTTGGGGGGGGAAGCAAACAGTTGAGAAGAGGTTCATTCTAAGGGAAAACAATAAACTTGCATTAATAAACCAGTCCAGTGGTTCTCATCTTAGGGGTGGTGACCACCCTGGGAGATTGCAAGCTGATTTTCAGGGGACTGAGGAGCCCATTTTCTTCCGTAGATGTGTCTGTGCACCATTCAAAGAAGTTACGTTTTTGCAACATTTTCAGGGAACCTCCAAACAGAAATGATTTTCAACAAATTTCAAGGTATTACTACATACCTGAAAACAACTGCTGCAATTCATAACGTATGGTAGTCTACAAACATTTTTTTACAGGCACTGTCCTGGGTGCTGAATACTAATTCCTATGGAAGCCATGCAAAAAGCTGAACTCACCAGAAAATCTTAAAAAAAAAATCACATGGTTTTACTGATCACACAGCTGGCATTTTCCAGCCTCTCTCTCTCTCTCTCTCTCTCTCTCTCCCTCTCTCTCTCTCATTTATTTGCCATCCATTTCAAACATCTGTAGCTGTTTATAAATACAACATGTGATTTTAAAAGTGTGATTTATTAAAACCATTACATCACTTCCAACCCTGCTGGCACAACGATGTCACTTCTAGCTTCATGACATCTCTTCCGTCCTTAGGGGAAGTCCCAACAGGTTGTCATGCCTAAAACATGGGTCCCGGTGCTAAAAAGGTTGGGAACCACTGGGCTACACTTTCATTAGCTTCGCCAGTGGCTCCAACACTGATTATTCAATGCTGAACATCCTGCTCTGCACTATCTTCAATCACCACCTACTACTTTCTAGCTCCTTTTGACAAAATGAAGAAGAGAGTGACCAAAATGATTTCCTGGGTTGGGGCACCTACCTTACGTGGAAAGGCTACAGCTGTTTGGGGCTCTTCAGTCAAGAAAACAGGTGCCCGAGGAGAGAGGGACATAATCGAGATATATAAAATTTTGCTTGGGTTGGATAGAGGGGTGTTCTTTTCCCATCTCTCATACAACACCAGAACCAGGGGAAATCCACTAAAATTGAGCATTGGGAGAGTTAGAACAAACAAAAGAAAATATTACTTTACCCAGTGTGTAAGCAGTCTATGGAACTCCTAGCCACAGGATGTGGTGATGGTGTCTGGCATAGGTGCCTTTAAAAGGTATGTGCAATGTCCTGGTTTTAGAAGTAGGCTATCTCAGAATGTGAGATGCAGGGGAGCGGCAACAAGATGCAAGTATCTTGTTGTCTTGTGTGCTCTGTGAGGCATCTGGTGGGCCACTGTGAGATACAGAAGCTGAACAAGATGGGACTTTGGCCTGATCCAGCAGGACTCTTTCTGTTCTTGGTGTGACAACCTCCAAACATCAACACATGCATATACTCTCCTCTATAATTCAAACAGAAAGGTATGCTTGGTTAAGAATACAATACCAACAGTTGAGAAGAGGTTCACTCTAAGGGAAAACAAACTTGCATTAATAAACCAGTCCAGTGGTTCTCATCTTAGGGGTGGTGACCACCCTGAGAGATTGCAAGCTGATTTTCAGGGGGTTGAGGAGCCCCCTGCCCAATTCTTGTATAGCCAAATTCTATAACAATGCAGGAACAATTAAAGGAAGATTCAGAAATAGTTTTTTAATCTGTCCCCCCCCCAGATTAAGGAACAAGATGACTTGTAGTACAATGAAAACATTTTGCTGTACTTCCCTCATTAAAGACCGCTCATATGAAATACATTATTAAGTTCAATGGACATACAATGTACTTAGGGCATAGAACTATGTCCTGTAAGCGCAAACTGTGAATAGGAAGCCTAAACGGGGTGTTAAAAAGTTTTCAAAGGTGCAACGTACTTTACAGTCGATCCCCTGTAGAAGACTCTCCAAATTCCAATGTTGCCCCAACATTGCAGGCTTATCACAAGTTTATATTGTCTAATTTAATTGGAAAGCATTTTATTTCCCATCATGAATACACCACTGCAAAATCAGCATTTAATTGGAAGGCTCATTTTGCTTGTCATTTGTTTTTAAAATAAATTACATCGGCAGAAGGAAATAAGGTCCACTGGAAAATAAATAACAAATCAATAAAATGGCAGATACTCAGCTGCACTTGCAAAAACAAGCTCTATTTTCACAAATCCTTTCATGACTGCAAAGTGGAAAGGGCATGCTTATTATGCACAGCGCTGCTTGGCTCAGCACATGGAAAGCGCACCTTGCTCCCAGCCCTTTCTTCTGGCCCATGCAGGAGGGTAATGAAAAACAAACAGGCGACTTTCCCTTCCTTTACAAAAGAAATCCAGAAACTGCCAATGTCTTTGGCTCCCCTCAGATCCAGTATGAGAAAGTGACAAGAAACAGAGATGCAGGCTGGAATACAACTCACAGCCATCTTTGGTTATTCCTCTAGAAGGGTTCTGGTCCTTCATTACAAACCACGTTCTGTTGCAATCATCATACTTATTATCTTAAAAAAAAAAGAAGGCCTGGATGTTAATAAACACATTATTGCTTGGAGAGCGGATCAAAAGGAAAAAAAACGCATAAGGAATTAAAAAGGCAGTATTTGAGCGTAAGGGGTCTGCATAATTAAGAAATGCCATCAACGCATGAAAAGTGGGGAAAAACTAGTAGCAAAGCTACACGAATGGAAAGAAGGTTGATCCACAATTAAGGCAAGCAGGCAATGGAGGGGATGCACAAGGGATCCTCTGGACCCGACTTTGTATGGCGGAGGTGACGCTGTTATCAAAAGCAGCAGAAAATGTGCTCCCCCCTCCACTACCATCAGCTGCCATCTGTGGGAGGAAAATGCACGGCAGAAAAGAGGAAATTCAGGGCTGCTGTTTCTGGTGACATCCACACATGTTCCACAGGCTCAAGATGTGTATTGCCAACACTGCTCTCTCTCTCTCTCTCTCTCTCTCTCTCTCTCTCACATGCACGCACGCACGCACGCACGCACGCACACAGAGAAGGGGGCATGGACATACATGCCCCTTCTGCTACTCCTGCCACAGAGCATATGGGAAACACTTAGCATGCCACAGGGTGGGCACAAACAGCAGCATCCTGGAGCCTCCTGGCACCCATGGCTAAGCAATGCGGTAAGTGAATTGGAAACATTATCCCCTGCATCATGGCGGCACCTCTGTAGCCTGCATGCTACACCTTCCCCACTTCTGGAAAGGCTCCACACACGGGGGTGTGGCTGAAACATTGCAGCACTCACTACTTTAAGCAACAACTGCTACCCCTTCCACAGAGAGTATGGGAAACAGAGTGCCACATGGTGGGCACTTCTCCCCAGCAAACACCCAGAGTGCCACTGCCCCCAGACACCCCCCTGAGACCTGTTAGATGCCCTCCCCCAGCCACCTGCTTCATCCACCACTGGCAATATACATGCAAACACACACAATCTTGGTTCCGGGTCTGCCCAGAATTAAACTATATTGGGGGAATTTATAACATTGAGGTCGTAATGCAGCAAATAGCCATTTTTGGGAGGTGCCGACTGAATAGCAGAGCAAGCAACTTCAAACCTCAATGTGCCTCCAGTTAGGCTGCCAGTAACAACAAGAAAGTTTTCCGGAAGAATACAGATTTTATTGACAGAGAAAACCAAGGACAAGGCAATGCTTGCATGTAAAACCAGTTGCATAGAAGCTTCAATGGTTGCGGGTGAAAGGATATTTCTAAATAGTTCCATTTGGGCAGGTACAGAGTCATGTGAAGGCAAGGAAGAGTCAGGCTGCCAGCTAGGCTGAGCTTTCTTTGCCAGAAACCAGCCAACGGGAGGGACAAAAAAGATTAGCAGAAGGTTCAAAACAGGCACTGAGGAACGGAGGATTTTAGAAGGTTGGAAGTGTTGTTCGGGGGCTAGAGGGGAGAGAGAGAGAGAGGAGGCAAATTCTCTATCCTTTGCCTGCTGGGTAGACTGTGGTATGATGTCCTTCTGTGAAGCAAGGCTGAGTTGCCTGAATTCAGATCATAGTGGGATGGGGAAAAGGCTGACAATGACAACCCCAGCCGCCACAAGTGTAGGATGAGAGTCCATCTCCATGGAAAGAAGTTTCAAATATCACAATGTCCTTTTATGTCAGCAATGCAGAGCCCAATCCTATCCAACTTTCCCGCACTGATGTAGCCCTGCCAATGGGGTGTGTACTGCATCCTGCAATGGGGGTGCAGTCAGGGTAGGGGAATATTTGTTCCCTTACCTTGAGGATGCATTGCAGATACACCGGAACTGGGAAGTTGGAAAGGGTTGGGCTCGCAGTCAGTTGTTTCACACTACTTAGTTGCCCTAGCAATGAGACATGAAAATACCTTTTGACAGGGGAAAGCACTGTGCGGAGGGGTAGGCAAAGAAATCAGTGAACCTGAAAATGAATACCTTAAGTGAAAGACATATGAATGCCTTTCAGGAATCAAAAAGGGCAACCCACTGAACACCTGAGACTGCTGCATGTGTATGTAGTCTGGATCACCTTTCATGGTGACAGAAGTGCCAATCGCACTCCAAAAGTTGTCCATGTTTTTCTTCATGTTTTGTTTTTGTACTGTTTGCAGAGCTTCCGTGATCCAGAGCTATCTAGCTTTTGAGTCAACTTTAATTCTTCCTTCTCCTTCTCCCTACAACCACAGGTTCACCAGTTCTGCAGCTTCCGATTTTGCAACATGCTGATTCCCTCTGGTCCGACTGCTGAAAACTCTTATCCCATCTCCAAGCGGCCATCACAGACTATCGTATATATTCACCTACGAATGACATACTCGGAATGACATTGGTAAATTCATCACTTTCTCCCTGTTGCTATGATGTCTCTCCTTCAGCACTTAACTGCCTCCCTGCCATTCATGGCATCGGTTCCCAGCTTCTCCCCAATTTTAAATCTCTCAGCTTCTCTGTCCCAACAGCACTGCCTCATTTGTCACACAAAGAGCCCTGCTGGACCAAACCACAAATCCATCTAGTCCAGCATTCTGCGTATCACAGTCGACAACCTGATGCCTCTGAAAACCCACACAAGCTTGATACGAAGACCGCAGCCATTTCCCACAATTCCTCCCTAGCAAACAGGAACATATTGCTTCTGACTGCGGAGATTTCCTTTAGCTATTATGGCTAATATATCTGACGGAAGTATCCCTCATGATTTTGCTTAATCTCATGGTTCAAGCCATCGTCAACAGCAACCAATTCTGCATCTTGCTCCATACTCTGTGATAGTGAATTACACACACACACACAAATTGTGTCTTTTGTGAAGTATTTTTTACTATCTGTCATGTTCTCATGGTATGAGAAAGGGATAAAAATGCCTCTCTAAGAAGCAGCCTTCTCAGCCCCACTTTCCTGTACAAGCCAGTTCATTGCTAGCCTATTTCATCTCTTGCCAGGATGGTATAGTGGTTTGAGAGTTGAACTTAAGACCTGGGAAGTCCAGGTTCAAACCCCTGCTCAGCCATGAAGCTTCCTGGATAACCTTGGTCCAGTGACTCTCAGCCACACCTACCTCACAGAGTTATATACACAGGAACCATATAGACTGTGGTAGAAAAATGTGAAAAATAAATACTCCCATCTCCATAAATGATTGTTTAGCTATGCTAACCCCTATGTTTGGAGTAGCCTCCCCTGACGCTCTCCCGCTTCAAACAGTGAAGAAAATTTCACTGTTCAGACAAAGCTTTTTATAATTTAACCCTTGCCTCCCCATCTGCAACTTCATCTCCTCCTCACTCTGCCAGCTCCAAATCTGTTAGTGAAGATCACCCATTTCTCCATCTAGAATATATAGCAAACTTTCTGAGACAGAGACCACATAATTCCTATGTTCTAAACCAGTGGATTTCAATGTTTCTGCCTTCAAGGGATCCTTTCAATATCACCCTAAGGACCTGCCTGCCACAGAATTCTGGGAATGGAAAAGTGCTACAACTGGACCAGATAAAATAAGTCAGGATACATAACTCAGGATCCTCCTACCACATGCTCCACAAGCCTTGGAGGGAGCAATCTTATGGAGTCATATCTTGTGTTAAGTAGTGAAGCCAGATAGGCCATTCGTAGGAGGTCATTCCAACACTGTAATGTCATGATTTAGAGCACAATCCAAAGTTAGGTCGGCACAGTTAGGCCAGCAAAGTCTGGCCAGCACAAGGGCCACAGTAAAGCGCGTTTGGACCACTTTCAGAGTCAGGGAGGATGGCACACGTCTGTGTGCTGAACCATGTCTGAGGGTGGTCCCCACATACTTTAAGTGTCCCTTGTGCTGGCCAAACTTTGCTGGCCTAACTGTGCCGGCCTAACTCCAGGTTAGGATTGTGCCTTTAAAAAGGTTTCTCTCCCCTCAGTCTCACAAAATAGGAGGATGTAGAGAAGGGCCTCTGATCTTGATCTCAGAAGTTGGGAAGAGATTTTCCCAATGGCTAGAACTGAAGGAATTTTAGGAATGGCTTCCTTTATAGTGCAAGGTCTAGGAAAGAACCTGATGCATATACAGAAGTGCATATGTTCAGTGCATATGTTCAGAGAAGTTCAGCCGCTTCTCTGGTGGGAGCAGGGAAGCCATTTATCACCCAGCAAGAAGACAAACAGGTGGCCAGAAAGAAGGACTAAATCCAGAAAGATCCATCTGTGTTTCTGTATAAATTGTAAAAACCTTCGGGTTTCTGAATAAAGTCTGCCCATGTAAACCGCCTTGAGTTATAGTCATTAGAGAAATCTGGTGACCTAAGAAAGGCGGTATATAAATCCAAGTATTATTATTATTATTATTATTATTATTATTATTATTATTATTATTATATGTACATGGGGGGTGTTCCAAAAGTGCCTTGCGTACAATCCTAGATCATCTAGGAACAGAGCATTGAATTACGAGTCTAGAACTGCTGGTGATACATAAGGAAAAGTACTCTAAAAAAATTTCCCAAACAAAACAAAAAGTACATCCTCCACAAATGGCAGAACTGGCACATAATGGGTTCCTATGGAATACACAATGAAAGCATCTAAAACAATTCAATAACAGTTTATGATGTGGTAATAGCCCATCCATAATTAATCTGCTTTATTCCATAAGCATGTCTCTCTCCAAAAGGCAGCATTACAAATAGCTGTCACTGCAGCTTAAACCAAACAAACTCTCTTTGTAATTCTGCTTGTGCACCAAGGAGATCCATTTGAGCACTGCAACCGTTAAACCTCACAAGCTTCCTGGTAAAGAAACAAAAAATAATCACATTGTGCAGCTGCGAGCTGATGGCCAGTAAGCTCTGCGAGTAAGATGCAGACATACCCAATTAAATACAAACCAACAATAATGTAACCAAGCTGGATTTCCAAAGTTAGGCGCTCCTGTTCAAACCTAATAAGCAAGGCTCGTCATTTGCATTATGGAAATCATCTGGCATGCCGTTCACCTTTCATTGCCCCCGTAGGGTCTATCTTCGTGTCGTCCTGCTGCTTATTACAGAGCCGCTGTGACACATTAGCTAACAGCACAGGTTGCTCATTGCCGCGAACAAGACACCAGAAGAAAAACAATGAATGCTTTGGAAATGGCTATCTGTTCCATAGAGGGCAGCATCAGTTCTGGCTGCTGGTAGATAATTTTATTGTAGTCACTCCAGTCGAAACCATGCTGGGAAAATTCAATCTACGGTATGGGTCAAGAGGACCCTGTGAATCTTCATTAAGAATGAAAATGACATCTTGTGCAGTCAGGCCTGTGCGCTAATGCTGCCAGGGAGCAAACAATCCCTAAAACTGGTGTATTGACAAGTTTTAGAAACAAGAAAAATATCCCTCCTTGCAAGACGTTTTCCATTTTTATGTCTGCTGTCTGCCATCTAAGTGTTGGATCACACATGCATGCATATCACTACTAATGAATGACAGCTGAACATGAAACTGAGGCGTCTTGCATTTAAAGACCCATCAGGTGTTAGAAAATTTCTGTATAGTGCCTTGTAAATGTGAGATCTATGTACACTGGTGAATCCGTCTTTAGCATTCGTTTTCTCCCATCCTGCCACATAAAAGGGCCAATCCAAAATAACTTTCCAGAGCCACAATGCAGCTCCTGGTAAGGGAACAAATTTTCCCCTACTATACCTGGAGGAGGCTGCCATGACTGCCCTTCCATCACAGGATACAGTGCATGCTCCGTGGCATGGCTGCATCAGCGCTGGAAAGTTGTACAGGATTGGGCCCTAACTCTGTTTCTTCTTTTCACAGTTGTCCTGTCAGCTTTTCTACATCAGGCCCGTTTGTCTGTATCTCCAGAATGTTTCTGGAATTCACACCACCATCCAAATAACTGTTGCCATATAGGTAGACAGCTACAATGATCATGTCACTTTTTTTGTGGGCACTTTTTCGAAAGGAAACTTAAAAACAACAAGTGCTTAATTGGCAAAAGTTCTTGCCATTCATTTCAATCAATTCCATCCTCTGATCACCTCAAGGATAAATGAGTTAAGAAGTCCTTATTCCAGAATATCATACATAAAATTCATAACATGCATTTCCCAAGTGCAAAAACCAGCTAGTTTTAGAGCAAATACCCACACTTAACTATGGCAGAGGTTCTCAGACTGGGGCATTAAGATGCCCCAGCCAGGGAAGCTCTGTTTCTACCCCTTTAAGGAGTGGGAGGAGGGCAAAGGCAATGATGTGATCGGGAAGATTGTATCACTCTTGGGGACCAGAAGAGGCTCACTTCCCTACAGCAACACTATGCATTTAGGGCAGAATGCACTTAGGGCATTCATCACAAAACAGATCTAGAAAATGGACATGGGTCCTGTTCACTTTAGCAGCTCAACAATGTTCTCCTCTACTTAAAGGAAACAGTGCCAAAACATTAGAAAACCTTAACAATGATTGTACTAAGGCATGGAGAATTCCATGTTACAACGAGATGCAAATGGAACGGGAAGGTTGGTACTTACCGTGAACTCCCCTTCTCCACAGCTCCAGTCAGGGTCAGCATGGCACATCTGGGTAGCTCCTCCCTCTCCAGTAGGCAGGTCAGATGAGACATCTTTGGAGATGGGAGGGGCTCCTGGATCCGCCCCCAGTCAATCCAAAGCCTCAAGACAAACTCCCAACTCCATCCGGCAGGAACATCCAGACAGACCAACGTGCAGTACGCCAATCGCTGTCTCCACGACGTTCCACGATGTGGCAATAAGCAGCAGGCCAACCCTAACCTGCTCTAACTGCATAACCACACTCATCATCCCCCAAACAAAACCACCAAACGGCAGGGGAATCCCACTAACACTGAGAACAAATCAACAAAGGATACCTCAGGCTCCTCCAAAGGGCGGGATGCTGACCCTGACTGGAGCTGTGGAGAAGGGGAGTTCACGGTAAGTACCAACCTTCCCGTTCTCCAACAGCTCCAGTCAGGGTCAGCATGGCACATCTGGGATGTACCAAAGCAGTACATAATCGGTCAGCCAGGGAGGGAAACTAACCTGAGGTATCCTGGACCACGCTCTGGAGCACGCCTCTAGCGAAGACAGCGTCTCGAGCCGCGTAGGTATCAATCTTGTAGAACTTGATGAACGTTGTGGGGGTGCTCCATGTGGCCGCCCTACACACCGCCTCCATAGATGGGGAGGCCTTAAAGGCCGCAGAAGTAGCGGCTCCCCGAATGGAGTGAGCCAGAATACCCACCGGAGGAGTGGCACCCCGTGCCCTATATGCCGATGCAATAGCCTCCCTCAGCCAACGGGAAATAGTGGAGGATGAGGCCTTGGTGCCCTGTTTGGGCAAACGAAAATGTACAAACATAGCCTCGGTCTTACGAAACGGGGCTGTTCGGGCCATATAAAACTTCAAGGCCCTGCAAGGGTCCAGAGAGTGCCACAGCACCTCTTTGGGATGTTTAGGATTAGGGCAAAAAGATGGGAGCACGACCTCCGCAGATCTATGAAAAATAGAATTCACTTTTGGAAGGAAAGATGGGTCCAACCTGAGAGTCACTCTGTCTTCCGAAAAGGAACACAATTCCTTCGCCACTGAAAGGGAGGCGAGCTCAGAAACCCTCTTAGCAGAGGAGATTCCTACTAGAAAAACCGTTTTAGTAGTCAGGTCCCTAAGAGAACTAGTGGCCATGGGTTCGAAGGGAGCCCCGGTGAGCGCCTTTAGCACCAAAGGTAAATCCCAGGAGGGTGTTCTGTGCACAGTGGGGGGATTTAACAGGGCCGCTCCCTTCAAAAACTTCCGCACATGGGGGTGAGAGGACAACCGTCTTCCCCTAGGGTATCCCAGGATAGAGGCAATGGCCGAAACCTGACGCCGAAGGGTGGCTGTACTCAGGCCCTTCTGTAAACCTGACTGCAGGAACTCTAGGAGCTCTCTGACTCTGGGTTTCTGGGGGTCAATTCCCTTACCTGAACACCAAGAGGAGAAGATCCTCCAAGTCGAATTGTAAATTCGATTTGTGGACTCCCTCCTGTCTGCCAGCATGGTAGACAGAACCGCCTCTGAATAACCTAAAGTTGACAAGGCCTGCCGCTCAATCGCCAAGCAGTCAAGCGAAGAAACGCTGGGCTTGGGTGCTGAATCGGTCCCTGTGACAGCAGGTCCGGTCGGTCCGGCAGGCGGAGCGGGGGCTGCGATGACATCTCCCTGAGGTCCGGAAACCATGGACGGCGCGGCCAATGGGGAGCGATGAGGACGATCTCTGCCTGTTCCCATCTGAGCTTGTTTAGAACTCTCTGAAGAAGCTGAGTTGGAGGGAAGGCGTAAAGGAGGCCCTGGGGCCAAGTTTGCTGCAGAGCGTCTATGCCTAGGGCGCCTGGAGAACGCCCCCTTGCGTAAAATCTTGGAACTTGATTGTTCAGGTGTGATGCAAACAAGTCCATCTTCGGAAGACCGAAGGCTTGGACGATCATCTGGAAGACCAAGGGGTGGAGTTTCCACTCTGTCTGGTCCACTTGTTGGCGGCTTAGCCAGTCTGCCTCTGTGTTGTCCACGCCTGGGACATGCTCGGCCCTTACTGAGGCTATGTTGTTTTCTGCCCACCTGAACAGGGCTCTGGCTTCCCTCTGAAGAAGGGGGGATTTCGTACCCCCCTGCCGGTTGATGAAGGCCCGAGCAGTCATGTTGTCGGTGTAAACAACAATGTTGAGGGCTCTGCTGTTGGACGCAAATGTCCGAAGAGCTAGGAAGATTGCTCGCAGCTCCAGGAAGTTGATGCTGCGAGTTGACTCGGTCTGAGTCCACTGGCCCTGAGCTATTCTGCCCTTGGAATGAGCACCCCATCCGAAGAGGCTGGCATCGGTGAAGATGGGGGTCCTGGCCAGTACCTGTATTGGGCTGCCCTGTGACAGTCTGGAGGGGGCCAGCCACCATTGGAGGTCCTCCAGGGACAGGCGATCTAGCCGGATTGTCTTGTGACGGTTTGACGCAATCAGGTCCTGATACGGAAGGAGCAGGAGTTGCAGGCCCCTGGCCCTCGATCTGGACCACGGGATGACGTCCTGGCACGATGTCATCATTCCCAGGAGGCGTGCTAACAGGAGGACATCGGCTGACTTTGCCAGGAGCACTTGCGCTGCTACCTCCTGAATCTTTCCTTGTCTCTCCGAGGAGAGAGTGACAGTGAACCTGCGAGTGTCTATTGTCACCCCCAGGTGAGAGAGGACCTGGGTAGGTCTTAGATGGCTCTTGTCGGTGTTTATTACAAACCCGTGATTCTGGAAGCATGCCACTGTCTGCTCGAGGTGAAGCGCCCCCTGTTGGGGGCTGGTGCTCCTGAGTAACACGTCGTCTAAATACGGGTACAGGGCGATACCCTGCAACCGCAGGTGAGCAACTAGTACTATCAGTACCTTTGTAAACACCCTGGGGCTTGAGGACAGGCCAAACGGGAGCGATTTGTATTGCCAGTGCTGCCCGTTGTAGCAAAAGCGAAGGAACCTGCGATGTGCCTGATTTATGAGCACATGAAGGTAAGCATCCTGCAAGTCCAGAGAACATAGATAGTCTGCCCCCTTGAGGGCCATCAGGATAGAGCGCAGAGTCTCCATTTTGAATTTGTGCTGAATCATGAAGCGGTTGAGCCACTTCAGATTCAGAATGATGCGCGTGTCCCCTGACTTTTTGGGGACTGCGAAGATGTGGGAGTAGACTCCCGTTCCCTGTTGAGAAGTTGGGACGCTCTCGATGGCTCCAACGTCCTGCAGGCGGTGTAGAGCCTTGACAATCTGCGCGTGTTTTAGTGGACACGCCGGTCTGTTGACGTGTACAAAACGGTCTCGAGGAATACGCCTGAGCTCCAGGGAGTATCCGAAGCGCACAATGTCCCTGACCCATCGATCTGATGAGGTCTGGTCCCACTGATCGGCAAACAGCTGGAGTCTGCCGCCGACTCTGGGATGTCCGGTGGCGTCATGCTGAAGTGTCTTTGGGCCCCCTGTTGGTGGGCTGTTGGGCCGACTGACCACGGGGACGAAAGGAAGACTTCCTCTGCCAGGGTCTTCTGGAACCCTTAGGGTAAGTACTCGAGGAGCTGGGGCCACCTGAGGGTTGGGCTCCTCCGAAAGTGGATCGGCGACCACGAAAAAACTGCGGTGACGATCTGGGCTGTTGTCTGGAGGACCTCTCCCGGGAAGGAAGTACTCCTTTCTTGCCCTTGGATTCCACAAGGAGAGGCTGCAGCGCCTCACCGAAGAGCTTCCCTCCTTTGAAGGGGAGGCCGATGACCCGGGACTGAGAGGCTGCATCTACATCCCAGTGACGAAGCCAGGTGTTTCTGCGAACCGTCACGGAGGCGGCCATAGAGCGTGCAGATAGCTGAACAGCATCAGCAGTAGCATCGGCGGCGAAGGCAGAAGCTGCTTCAATTTTCTTTAGGTCTTTTCGGACCTCGGCTGGAACATCGAAGTCAGCAAGCAGCTCACGGATCCAGAGGAACACAGCTCTGGAGAACATGGATCCTGCCACTGAAGCTCTCAAGGATCCTGCCGCCGCATCAAAGGCACGCCGCACAGCTTGTTCTATGCGTCTGTCCACCGGGTCTCTGGGGAGCCCATCAGAGTCGACTGGTAAGACCGAAGACGACCCAATAGCTGCTACAGGGGCGTCCACCACAGGAGTCCTGAAGCGCTGCATCTCAGAGGGGGACAAAGAATAAAGCTTTAATGAAGGCTTAGAGTTGTCCCTCCCTCTGGCTGGGTTCTCCCACTCCCTGTCTATTAGGGACCTGAAATGCTCCTGCAGGGGGAACCCTCTGGGGGCTTCCTGCTGGGCTGGGAAAGCGGTGGGGTTGCCCCTCGCCGAGGCCGAAGCCGCAGATGTGGAGGGCTCCTGGTCATCCTGCAAACGGAGGACTCTGAGCACCTTAGGAAGCATACGAGGGAACATTTCGCTCTTAAACAGTCTAGGGCTGGAGGTCTCTGAGATTGAATCCTCCTCAGATATTTCTCCCTCCTCAGAGTCCACAGCAGTCTCGCTGGACTCCAACAGCCGGGGCCTTTGCGCAGAGGGAATCAGATCCAGGCTGTCTTGGCTACAGGATCTGGGCCTCTTCCTCTCGTTAGAAATGAAGTCAGCAATCTGGGAAGCTCTGTCCTGGGACGCTTCCTGCTCTGCCCCTTGAACTGCTCCTGCTTCCACACCGCCCTCCACCAGGGGACTAGGGCCCGTGGGGGGGTCCAAAGGTTGCTGGGGGGGCTGACGAGGGGCCAATTGGAAACCCCCAAGGGCTGAATCCAGGCACGCTGTGACCATCTGTTGAATCCGTGCCTCCAGCTCCCCCCAGGGCATGGGCATCAATACATCACCAGTCTGTTGGGCCTCCTGGGCCTCCTCGGGGGAAGACATGCTGCTTCGGCCTGGATCTCAGTGCAGATGGAATATGATGCCCACGCCAGCTACCGTCCTCGCGCCCGTGAGTGAGGGCGAGGGTCGGTGCCTCAGTCGCTGCAGTGGCGACTGGCGCTGCCTTCACCCTGCCAGAAACGGGGAGGATCAGGCAGATGGTCTCCGCTGGTTCCGCGATGGCCCTGGATGCTGTTTCGGCCTGGTGTGCCAAAAATCCAGAAACAAAATGGCCGCCGCCAGTGATTTCAAGCCTCTGCGCTGTGCTGGGACAGGCCTGAGCGGAGATTGGGGTGTCCCTTGGCCCACGCGAGGCGGGGGACCCCAGAGGAGCCCTGAAAAGGGCTTTAAAAGTCTTCTGTGCGATGTCTCAGTTCGCTGCTGCGATCGTTTTTTTTTTTTGTTTTTTTTTTAAAGAGAGAGCAACGAAGCTTGCGACCTGCTTTGCTGGAAGGCAAGGCCAGACTGGGGGCGGATCCAGGAGCCCCTCCCATCTCCAAAGATGTCTCATCTGACCTGCCTACTGGAGAGGGAGGAGCTACCCAGATGTGCCATGCTGACCCTGACTGGAGCTGTTGGAGAACCTAATTTTAGAATTTATATTGGGACACAAATTCAGTACTGACCTGCAGTCCCAGCATCAAACTCATCAAAGGGAAGACGTTGTTTTCTGGGGAAAGGAAAGAGTCTCAACCCCCTTTATTATTTTTATGAATGAACGGAAGAACGACATATTCACATAGTGTGGTTGGCTGCATTTGGCCCAAAAGCACTTACTGGTCTGACAATTTGTCAGTACATTAGAGAGGCAAACAGTTCTGATGGGGTGTGACACAAGTCACGGTTCTGTATTTAGACTCTTACTTTACTTAATTGACTGCAAATTCTGAGAACAACCACCATCCAATAAAATCTATCGTCTTGCTGTGTAGCAGCCGGCCTGGCTGTCCATCTTTATAGTCTGCGTTATTAGCACCTAGCGTCCGTGATTGAAGTAAAATAGAGTAAGGGAAGGACATTTTAAAAATCAAGCAGCAGGCAAGCAAAAGGGAATGGTTGCTTAACCAATACAGAGCAAAAAGAGCACAGACATATTAATTAAATGTAATTTTAATGGGTTTTATGCAATCCATTGTGGGTATTGTCTCCTTATATTGTTTAATTGGTTTTTTTTAATGTTTTACTATTGTTATATGTTTTAAATCTTGTAAGCTGCCTTAATTGCCCTTAAAGGCAGGGTACTAGGAAATAAATATGCCTTTCTAGGCTTGCATGCATGCATGTATGCATACATACATAGATCAATTATCTGAGTTCCTCTTTAAAACTCCAATTAAAAAGTTCCTCTTAAGAACTTCATTTTTCCCCTTAAATGGCTATGTACTACCAGGGTAAGAGACATCACTTTCTGCTTATGCTCCACAAGCACAACTCGGTTGTTCCTATTAAAGATGTGGAACGGTTAAAGAACTGGGAAATACCAGGCTCAAAGCAGGCCTAGAACTAAGAAACAACCATAGTGCTGGCCCAAGACCTCCCGGTGCCTGAGGAGGTGTGCCTCCATTATCTCATGATGCACCAGCCCCTGCTTCACCCATTCCCTGGCTTGGAAAAGCAAGAGGGACACATAGCGGAAATGTGAAGGAAAGTAGAGTGGTGGGCTAGAGCGTCAGAGACATTTCAATCCACCAGGCTTTTATCCTCCGCATTTCCTTTTCTTCTCTGTCTCTTTTCCAAACCAAGAAGAGGGAGGAGGGGTAAGTGGGTGAACAAAGTACCGAAAAAGACATCTCACCAATCAGCTGCCTTATTGTCAGCCTCATGGGTGAATCAGGCATGGACATGCATAAGGAGCACCCTTCTACATATGTTAAGTATTTTCCTACTGTATAAGAGGACAAGAAGCCTTTACATGTACAGAGCTCTGGTTCATTACAATGTTAAAAACATGTCACCATGAGATGGCTATTACCTAACTCTCCTCCCCCCCCCCAAAAAAAGTAGGGGGCTGTAGAACTGAGAATGCATGGGGTCCAAGGATACCCCAAGAGAACATGTGATCTGATACACTTGCTGAAGATAAACAGATCTGGATCTGGTCGGCATCTGGATGGAAGACTTTTCCAACCCTGATGGAAGGTGACATATAAATGTATTAATAATTATTGTCTTCTGTAGAATAGCATCTTAAAATGGAACACATAACCTTGACATATTGAGCAAACAGAACCAGTGAATTGATCTGAGGAGGGAGAAGCAGCACAGTCAAAGACACAGAAGAAAGAGATTTTTTTTTTCCCCAGCAGGCTTTAGATGGACTACATGCCCAATGTTTCATCATATAAATACTCAGCTAACCGTACCCAGGAATTGGGGGCATACGGTCAGCCTGATCCTCAAGGGTCACTGTATGAGATTACATTCACTCAAACGGTGAAAATGAAGAATGAAAAAATGGCACTGTCATCCAATTTAAATACGCGAGCAGTTTCCCTACATCGTAGGCATGTCTGATACCACTTGAAAGCGCTTACTGAGCTGAGAAGAGGAACACGAATTCAAAGCAACAGCACAAAATATTGTGCATGGCTTGCTTTGGAATGTCAACCTTCTAACGTCATTTTAGCTTATCAAGCAGCAAACAGAAAATCCAACCCTTCAGGAGACACACCCCAGCAAGATATCTAACAAGATATCCAATTATATGTGTAGTTTCTCAGTCTCTCTTGTCCCACAGCTAATTTCTTCAAAATCTGCCAGCCTGAATATTTTACTTCCACAACCAGGAGCCAAGGACTGGCCAAGTTTCCAAATCCACTACTCCCTTCCTTCCACTGTAAAAGCAAATGTCCAGATATAGATTTTGAAGACCCACCACCCTCAGCCATCCAACCACCTCCTGCTCTCTCAAAGGAGTCTGCCCTTTTGTCCTTCTCCATTCCTTCTTCCTCACATTGCTGGAACAACATGGATTCCTTCACTTTCCTCCTCAAAACTCAGTTTTTCAATGAAATCTGTGCTTAATAGGTTTGCTCATGAAAGAGATGCACCACTGCAGAATCCGAACCATCACTATTGTACAACCAGCTAAAATGTGCAACCTGGAGTTGGGCCAGCACAGTTAGGCCAGCAAAGTTTGGCCGACACAAGGGCCACCGTAGAGCGCGTTTAGACCATTCTCAGAGTCAGGGAGAATGGAGCATGTCTGCGTGCTGGCCTGTCTGGCTCTGAGGATGTTCCAGATATACTTTATGGTGTCCCTTGTGCCAGCCAAACTTTGCTGGCCTAACTGTGCCGGCCTAACTCCTGGTTCAGATTGCGCCCTTAAATCCTTACACAAGGCAGGTATCTAAATTCCAGTACCTTTTCGGCCTTAGCTTCTCCTCTCCAGCCAAGCCACTCACAGATAAGAGGCCTCTGAAGCAGGACTAAAGTGCCAGGACTGACACTCAACTTTTGACCTGCTTCTTATAGGGACAGTCAGTGGTGTCATCCTCAAACGACGTTCCGGAATGCTAGGCGGGACTTACCGCCTGATTGGCTGCCCATCCGTAAAGTGTCGCTGCCTGCCCGCCCGCCACGCGGGCACCCCTGGCTTCGGAGGGGGTGCCCACTTGCCTGGGGGGGCGCGCCGGGTGCCTGGGCAAGCAGCGGAGGGGCGCGCCAACCGGAGGGAGCCCGCGCGGCGGGCGGGCGGGCAGGCAGCGACACGTCACGGACAGCCTGTCAATCAAGCGTTAAGTCCCGCCTAGAGTTCCGGAACTTCATTTGAGGATGACACTGCTGGGCACAGTCCTGCACCTTCACATTGTATTGTAATCATCCCTACGGAACTGAACGAATGCTTTTTCTTCTCTCTCTAATCAATGTCTCCATTTCCCTCCCCTGCCTTTGTTGTGGCAGTTCTGAGACTGTAGGCCCCCTGAGACTGTCATGTTCATTTTTTTTGTTCCAAAACAGCTAGGCTCACTGAAAGATACTACATTAAAAAAAATGCATATACAAATGGAAACAAACAGACAAGGTGTAAATTCCATCAGATCAGTTCAGAAATACTGTGCATGGCACAATCAAGACCAATGCCATGAGAGACTATCTCAGGACTCTTTTGACAGCAGGGTGGTCCATCACACGATCCATGCGGACTCTTTTAGTGGCCCTCGAGAAGCCTATTGAACCCACTCCATCCTCCTGCTTCAGTGGCTTTTAAGTCTCCCTACCACACCATTTAGAAAAGCGCTGCCACACACACAGCCTGCTTCTCCTGCCACTGCCTCCTCAGTGAGTGGGAGCCCAATCCTATGCCTGTCTACTCAATATGTCCCATTGTAGTCAATGGAGCTTACTCCCAGGAATGTGGGGATAGGATTGCAGCCTCAAAACCTGGAAGTAATTGGCAGTGATGTCATCACCTAACCAATTACTTCTGCATTTGCACCCTCCAGGGTACTGCCCTGCTGGTATGGTACCAGGATATTACGGCACCCTTAACGTAATATTAGTACAAGTTGGACCGCCCTGCCTTATAGGTAGGGCTGTTTCAAAATGGTTTTATTTTTTCGTAGATTTTGGGATTTGAAAGGCAGAAAGCAGAGGTAGGTGTTTTCATTCTACGTTCTCATTCCAAGTTTTCATTTTAAATGCTTTTAAAGTGTACTAGGTGGGTGATATAGGTGATATGGTGTCAGCAGATGCAGCCACAGTATTATTTATCATTGGAAAAGTAATCTATTTCAATTTTTGGAAACTGTCTAAAACACCCAAATGTGGTGTTTTGTGGTTTTTATTCAGAAATTTTCAACTAAAAAGTCGGTATTTTGTGGGTTTTTTGCATTTTTAACAAATGCATCACAAAAATAAACACCCCTATTTATTTATATTCCCCCACCAGTACCCAAAACACACACAAAAAGCATAAAAATGGATGACACAGAAAGGTATGAATAAGCAAGAAATGGAGGGAAGAGTTTAAAAAGACAGCAACTTGGGCATAGAGAAACAAAAGAAGATCTAAAAGACAGGAAAACCTACCCTAGAAGTAACTTGGTTGGCATCTTATTTGATTATTTACTTACAGGCTGCCAACACACCCCAGGTGGTTCAGCTTAAAATAATGATTCACAATCTGTAGTGCAATCCTAGAGTACGTGCAGTGCCAGCACAACCTCGGAGCACCGATCGGGTGCCCTGCGTCGGCACTAAGGCCACAGCGTTGGCGCTGCTGGCAGCACTGGCCCTGTAGTGCCCGCGCAGTGGCTCTGAAGCTGGCCGGTGCAAGGGAGGCGCCATGACAGCATGCCCCGGGGATTGGCGGGAGGAGGGCAGAATGTGGGCAGGACAAGGGCGGGAAATGGGTAGTCCTCGGATTCGGACGTAAGGCCAAACCCAAGGAGGTTTAATAGCAGGAGACGGCATCCCTTAATGCGCTACTGCTCGTGAGGTGAAGCCAGTGGGCGGGCTTAGCCGCCATGTTAGTTAACTCAAAATAATCCTCATTCCAAGCATTTCAGATTGCTTTGCTCGTACTATTTAGGATTTAATAGTTTATTCCTTAAATAAATACTTACGAAAATAAAAACGTGATCATGTAGACACATTATTGGTAACCTTATTATGATTTATATGCAATTACAAGGTTAAATTCCTCATAATAATATTACTGAACATACTTGCTGTCTATTTAAACTCAAGACTGCACTATTTTGACAGACTTTATTGAAATCTACACAAGCAAAAATAAAACGGTCATGCCCCATAAAAAAAAAATTCTGTTAATGTTCAGAATTTCATAAATATTACAGTAGAAAATGAAAGGCGGAAAAATAAAGTGTGAGTGGCAGGCATGATTAAAAAGGTTGATATTAACTTTTACACATGTGCAGGGAGATTTTCATTCGTGAATTTGCGGCAATCCTCCTTGGCGGCAATGATCTGACTGAGTCAACAAATATGGCCGCAGGTGCCCGGATGTGGCTTCAAGAAAATGACGTCATGCCGTCTCCTGCTATTAAACCTTCTTGGCCGAACCCTAGGCCCTTTGGAGAGGCCACGTGGCCCCAATTTGCGTGGCCCACTCTTTAGCGGGCACAGATCCGAGGAGTGCATAGGGGAGCCTGAAGCCTTGCCGCAGGGAGGCTCCAGCCTCCCCAACCCAGCGTCGTATATGGCGCTGGTCGGCCAGCCTTGCCATCCGGCACTGGGTTGGATTGCGCCCCTAGTGACTAAACAAAAAAGGAAACAGGATGGAAGACTCAGTTAGTCAGACTCGGGCACGAAAGCCATGACAGAAGCCAGTTCTGGAAAAGCCAGGTGTTCCCAAGAGAGAGGAAGTGTCACTGTTTCACCTGCCCCTCACATGCAGCCAGGTAAAATGACAGCTGACATAGATCTGGGAGCAGAGAAGTCATGTGAAGAGAGGAAAAATATAACAAAGCACTGTGTAGGCCAAGACCATATCCAGCAGATTAGCTCCAGTCATAATTTGAGGTTGGTTTGAACAGACCTATAGCAAATTATTTGAACTTACTCAAGGGCAGAGCTAAACACAACATGGGTGTCATTATTGGAACATCCAAAGATTCTGTTCTTTTTGAGCTTCCAATGATTTTTTTTTCCCTTTTGGAGACCCATAGAGGCCTTTGCTTATATCAAGGCCAGGTTTTGTCCCAGAGTTATTCTCTGTAGGTCGAGACCCACCAGTGGGTTGAGAGCCAATTTCAGGTGGGTCACAAAGCACGCAGGACAGCCGTATTAAAAATATGGGAAGATGGGATGCTGGAAAGGGGGAAGGGTGTGTGATAGTTTTGCTAGTGTCAAGGTTGTAAATAGGATTTTTTCTTTCTGATTCACATTGCTATTGGAAAATGACTGAGAAATAACCCAACTCATTACCTCATTCTCAGGAAAGCAGCAGGCTCTGGCATCACAATGATGGCACTTCCAGCCATGACATCACAGACAGAATGGGTCCCGGACAGAATGGCATTCTAAAAAGTGGGTCCCAGAGCTAAAAAGTTTGAAAACCACTGCTCTAAAACAAACTGCCAGGCTATTCTTACCTGCGGAGGGGAGGCAACCATTATGCCTATCTCCCCAACTAATAGCGGGAAGGTTTGCATTGAACATTACTTCAGGGAGAAAGAATTAACCTCCTCTCCAAATCAAGTTGCAATCACAGCCTTCCTGTATGTCTTTAGATGTCATACCAAATTTGACTCACAATAATGATTCGCAATCTAAGATGTTTTCTGTCTATCAATGTTTGGAAGTAAGTAACAATTCCAACTGCCTTATTCTAATTGTAGGGAACACATCTCTTGAAATGCGTCTCTCAAACCCACTGGGAAAGGAGGATACTGTCTTGTCCAGCTCTTTGTTGTGGTTGTTTTTTTCTCGTAAGTTTCATTCTGCCTAGCTGTGCAATGCATTTGATGGTATCGCTGTCTTTCTATGGGTTTTTTTTATTTGATCATTCCTGGAGGTACAGAAAAGTCACACAATACATTCCTTTAAATGAGGAAAATAAGAAATGCTTTTTTTTCTCCCTCAGTACATAAATACATGCCAATACAAATTCCTTTCTCTCCAGTAAACTAATGAAGAGTCCTTTTGAAGGTGAGGTGGGAATAGACTATTGCTTGATTAGGTGCCCTTAGTCATTACAGATGGGAACTGCAGTTATTCAGAGTCTCTCTCCGAGAAGCTATGTCATTAAGAAAAATCTGGTTTTATTTTCTTGACAATATCTAGTTCACGCAGTGACAGCCCTTGGGGATTTCTCTCCTACAGCCTCTTGTTTAGGGTTTTAATCCTAAGAACATGCTTATGTCTGAAAATGATTGATTCTGTGAAATTCCACTCCTAGGGGTTTTTACTGAAAGCACACTTAAAAATAAATAATGTCCACTAGACCAAGGCTTATTCTAAAAACACACACACACACACACAATGAAATCAGACAAGTTGGAAGCAAAATTGCTTGAGATTAAGTACAGTATATTATCAACAAGAATATAAAAGATACAAAGCTCCCTTGTACTAAGCTAATCCATCTAGTTGGATATCATCTACCACCTCCAAGGTCTGCTACCTGCGATCCTTCCAATTTTTTTGTAAAGAAAACCCATGAAAGCTGCCACAGATTGAACATGGGATCCAGCTGCGTAGCTGGCTGATGTGCTGCCCCAGGACACACTGGCTGCTCCACCGCCCCCTCCAACCCCGTCCCCTCCTTCAATCCAGAAGTAATTTGCGGTGACATGATGATGTCACTGCAATTAGTTCTGGACTGCTGTGGAGGCAGAGCCATAGGAGTGACTGCTGCGGAGACACCGGGCAGATCCTCCTGCCTACCAGCTTACAAGCAATTTTCAGTGTGGCCAGCAGGCAAGAGCACCGAGAATTGCTCTGGAGTGGTAGGCAGAAGGACCTGCCTGCTGCCCTTGGAGCAGTTGTTCCTGGCTGGCTTCAGAATCTGAAGATCCGAACCAGGGGAGATCCAAAATGCCACCTGGTACGAAGTGAAATTGTATGGCTGTGTGGCACTCCACCACTGGCGGACTCCTCTCCAGAGATGTGTGTGAGATCCACATGCAGCTCAAAAGGGGATCTTTGACATGTGGCTAATGATGCGTGCACATTGTGCATTGTCACTTGAGGGGTTAACAGCAGAGCCAGGAGGCAAGAGTCATGAAAATGACTGAATGCCAGTTTACTGAAGGATTATTTACAATGTCAGGAAGCATAGGAAAGCACCAGAATCAAGCGCAGGCAGTAGAAATATTACATTTTCCAATGGACCAAGCAGGGATGTTGGAACATGCAGTGCTCTACAACAGACCAGAGAAATACTATTGGTAGAGAGAGGAGTGCAGACAGCATTGATAGAGTGTCCCTTTTGAACCTTCCTGCGCGCGCTCGCACTCGCTCTCGCTCTTTCTCTCTCTCTCACTCTCTCGCTCTCTCTCTCTCTCTCTCTCTCTCTCTCTCTCTGTCTCTCTCTCTCTCTCTGTCTCACACACACACACACACACACACACACACACACACAGAGAGAGAGAGAGAGAGAGACAGAGACAGAGACAGAGAGATGGAATGAATAGGCACTATGCTTTTCTATTGCTCCTATTCAATTCAATGGGGTCTGTGCAGGAAAATAGCCCAAACAGGTTGTTCCTTAGCTCTTCAGCTTAAAACAAACATTTCCATTCAATGGAATGACTAAGGCGTTCATGGCCAGAATTCATAAAGTCAAAATCAGAATTAACATTGTTTGGGCTAATAGGCCGCAGTCTAATAAAACAGTTAGTTCCAGATGTTTTGCCTGCTTTGGAAAGCTGGAAGAGCCGCTCATGGGCTCACCACGCGTTGAGAATGCTTGCCACAGCAGCAGGGGAAACGTCAGGCACTAACTGTTATATTAGACCACGGCCTATTAGACCAAGCAATGTTAAGCATAATTCCTAAGGGCTCAATCCTGACCTGAGCCCATCAGCACAGGTGGTATGAGAGTATTGCCCGCAGCAGTGTCGCAAACGGTGCTATAAGGCATGTTCAGCACGGGCAGGAAGGGCTTACCACCCACACTGCAGTGGCGCCAGAGCTCACCGCCTGCAGGCGGAGATACAGCAGTGGCGACTGGTAAGTAAACTGGCTGCCGGCATTGCAGGGATGGTGGGCAGAGCAGGAGGGGGTAACGGGGATGGGGAGGGGTGGAGCAGGGATAGGACAACCTTTGCTGCCGGATCCCAACGTCCGTGTCGGGCTACACGGCAAAACGCAGAGGCTCCCGCCTCTCTGCCAGCAAAATAGCTACCACCGAGGTAAGGAGACCCACTGCCCGTCCTGCACCCGAATGTCCCCGTCTCTCACAGAGCCTCTTGCAGTTGCCTGGCTGTGGCTCAGGATGGGGCTGTTGGGCACTTTTGCCTCTCATGCTTCTAATTATCATCCCCGAGCAATACAAATCCAAGCGATGAGAGTAGACTCCTCCTCTGAAAGCAGACTATGGGCACAATCCGACGTTGGACGTAGCACTAGCGTGGGAGCGCCGACTGGCACCCCCTCATCGGTGCTAGAGCTTTTGGGCCGACGCTAGGAGAAGCATCAGCCTGAGAACACACAGGCTGACAGCCGCTGTCAGTTGAACCTGGCTGGCGCAAGGGCGGTTCCGGGAGGAGGGAGGGCGGAACTGGGCCGGGGGTGGGCGGATCAGTGACTGGGGTTGGGATGCGGCCGTTAGGCTCCTGGGCTCCATCCCTGGGCCACACAGCGTCCTTGAACCTGTGCCTGCTATACAGCAGGTGCAGTTCCAAGGAGTCCCATGGGAAGGTGCCCTTGACCAGTGATGTCATCTGGTAATGAAGAACGGGAATGCTGGGCGGAACTTATGCGTGACTGGCTGCCCATCCGTTCCGTTCCACGGAACTTGGCCTTGAATGTTCCACGTTCCTGGCCTTGGCGGGGCGCCTGCTCGCCGGGGGGGGAAGGGTGGGAGGCGCGCTGGATGCCTGGGCGAGCAGTGGTGGGGCGCGCCAACCGGGGGCAGCCCCCCTGAGGCCAGGGGAGCCGCGGAATGGAATGGACGGGCTGCCAGTCACGCGTAAGTCCCGCCCAGTGTTCCCGTTCTTCATTACCAGATGACATCACTGCCCTTGCCCCCCCTCCGGGGAGTGGGCTCCAGCGGCCTCCTAACTTGTGCTGGATACAGCACAGGCCTGCCAGCCTGTGTTAGGACTGCACCCTCACTCCCATCTGTAAGTTTAGGGTAAGATCACTGAACAATGTGGAGCATGTTGATTGTGTTTTTCTCTTCAAGAACCTGAGATATTTAGAAAGGTGGGGGAGAAACAACATCATGTCGATAAAAGTAAAGACAGGTGGGGAATGATGCAAACCACTTTATGACAATAACACTTAATATGAAACATTAGCCAAAAAAAGTCCCTGCTTGGCAACAATAAAAAAAAAAAAAAGATGAAATCACCAAAGGAGTCATACTTTCAAATTCACTTCCTGCCTTGCACCACATATGGTACAGTCCATCAGTTCTAATTTTTCAAAAAATCTAACATCTTCCCTTCAGAATTCAATTACTGTCCATCCCATCAGAGAAAATGGCTGCAAAGCATAATATGCATGAAACAAGGGCAACAGATTTTATTTAGCTTTCACTTTACGACCTGACTATTTCCCTGGCATATTTACAACCAAGGCTGCAAGAGGCGATGCATCAACACACCTGTAATTGAGAATATCACTGAGTACATCCTAAGCAAACATAGGATGCAGAAATAAAGCAGTCATCTTCCACACTGTGCCAAATGACAAAGATAACACTGCAAAATGTAGAGAAGCTACAGGTCCCCAGGCCTCCAGTACATCTGTCAATTTCACTTCTGTAACAGGTGCTAAAGAAAGCACCTTTCAACAAAACCAGGATTCGCAACATGTAGATACGCTTTGAGTTTTAAACATGAGCTGCTTCACACTCTGTGTTTGTTTTTTACAAAAATAGCCACAAACGTTATCTCACTGAAATCCCAATGCACAAAATCTTTCACTTTCCTTTGTTCTTGTTCTGTGTGTCACTACAGTAGTCAGAGAAGCAAGCTACACAACCCACTTCGTGAAAAGACAAAAAAAAAACTGATCAGAAACTCCCTTGAAATGTCACTTTCTCAGCAGAGGTAGAAAAACCAAACTTTCTGCTCCAATCTCTTCAGCGTTCAGCATGACCACACAAGAGGAAAACTAAAATTGCTATTTGGTAGCGATTTATTTTAATTTTTTAAAAGAATTAAGTGGACTTTAGAACAGAGTGCATTTTATTTCACGTTCCTGGTAAATACTAGGAAACATTAAAAATACTGAAACAGATTAAGACTGCAATAATAGGCCACTTCCTTGGAAATATAGTGAAATCCAAAGAACGAGTGTTAGGCTTGAGCTATACGACATGCATAAAAGAAAGGAGACAATCACAAGAAGATGTTATTTAACTAGAGAGGTTTGTTTGTCTCACCAGGTTTTGCATTTTCATTCCTCTCTTTTCTTCAGCAGTTTGCTTTTCAGAAACACCAGAGGCTGTCATACTATCAGTGGTGTAGTGGTAAATTTTGAAATACAGGAGATCTTCATGACACTACCACTCCCTAGACATGATCCACTAAGACTATACAACAACAAAAACAAATTATATGTTCCTCTTTACAGTGTTTTTCTTCTCCTGCCACTTACTTCTCCTTTGAAACTCAACGTTCACTTTAAGACACAGCTCATTTCATCCCAGACCTTTGAGGTGGATTAAGATACTTTTTTAAAAAAATGTAAATGTATAAAAATTAAAAGGTAGAATAAAAGATTCCAAATAAACATAGCAAGCACATTGGAAACAAATCCTATGCAATTTAGTGAGAAGTCCCACTTACTTCCCCTGCCTTGTGACTTAATCCAATGGAATGAAGGAAACAAGCCCCAATTCCCCACCCTACTAGTCAGGATCCAAGGTTGCCGCTTTGCCTTCTTCCATCAAAGTGTCTCAGGGTCAAATCCTATCCAGCATTGAAGTAGCCATGCCAATGGGGTGTGCGCTGCATCCAATGGTGGGGTGACCGTTATAGAGGCCTATTCAAGATAAGGGAGTATTTGTTCCCTTGCCTTGGGGCTGCATTGCAGCTGTATCAGCCCTGGAAAGTTGGGTAGGATTAGGCCCAGTAATGGCATCTAAATGATTTAGCAACAGGTACTCACTTTTGATTGGCACTTGTGTCGGGGCCCGCCCACTGGAAGTGAGGTCATAGCCGGAACCCAGGAACCACCCCCAGGAACCACCACGCCTCCTTGGTAGTCCTGGGCCTTCTCCGGGGCTGCCCCACGGGCTACCGATTCCCCCCCAGGAACCGCCACGCCTCCTCAGGAAGGAGCCCCAGGCAGCCTACCTGCTCACGCTGCTGCTGCCGTCAGTCTCCCTCGCTCTGCAGCCTGCCTGCCTGGCTGGCTCTGAGAACGTGCAGGCAACTCAAATGTGCAGGCGATTCAAATGTTGCAGGGGGCGGAGCAGAGCGCCAACGGAGTCGACGAATGGGGGGGCGAATGGGCGGGGCCAGACCTAATCCTAGAAACGGGTATGCGCGTACCCCCGTGTACCCACTACATGACATGTCTGATTAGGCCCTCACTCCCTCCTCCTATCTGCTCATCCATCTTCCCCCCCCTTCCTTTTCATCATTCACATCTGCATCTAGCGGCAGGGCAGGCTGGTGCTTATGCCCCTAGGCAGGTTTCTGAGATTGCCTCCTGCTGAACCTGAGGCTTCCCTCTCAACTCAGTCCTTTGAATAAACTTTGCAAGGCAAGGCAATGCTGATGCTGTCCTCACTCCTGTTATAAGAAGTCCCTCTGCTATGTTCCTTGACCCACATCCCAACAACATCCCTACATATTATTGCAATGACCTTGTCTGGTGTTATCAAACCCCTGTGCCTGGAAGCTAGAGAACACAAACAGCTTTTTTTTTTTTAATGTCTTCGTGACCCATCCCCACTGGGAGATCTGTGAAGATCTTTTATTTTTTTTCCACGCAGATGAGCCGAGGACTCCTTGATTGCTCTCGAAGTCTGCGTCTCACTTCACCTAAGTCATGGTTAAATATGCACTTGAGTTGGTGAGGGAGGCCAACATTGATGGCATTTATTTTGTGATCCCTAATGGTCTTGATACCTCCAAGTCAGGAAGCTCCTAGGATGCAGCATTGTTTACAATTCTGAACTGGTTGAGCAAGGAAGGTGCAACTGGTCATGGAATTTTCAAAGGCAAGGCTTCTCACAAGCCAGCCGGGGGGGGTGGGGGGTTGCTCAAGTGAACTAAAGTTTGGCCCTTACGCCAAAGGAACCTTTATGATCTGCACAAGCACAGTAACACCAGACTCATGTGGGTCCTGCTCACCTGGCATGTACCCAGTTCTATGAGTGGGTACACAGAAATGCCTCAAGCAACAGAACCAGTATAGACCAAATCAGGACAAAGGTTTGTGGGTCAATGACAAATGCAACATTTACCAAAGTCATTGTTCATTTTGCAACACTACTAACCTGTTGACATGCTTGCAGCTTCCTCAGCAGGTTTCAATAGAGCGATCTTGGCATCCCATAGGTAATGCTAATCTAATATGGTTCAGAGGCAAAAGAAAATACATAGGAGGCAGCTTTTTAACCCTTTCCAACCATGTCTCACTATCCACCGCATAGTCAAGACCCTAAACCAGTGGTTCCCAACCTTTTTTGACTGGTGGCTCCCTTGACCTGCTGGGCCATTGGCTGTGGTTCTCCATTAGGACTACAACCTTATACATTGTAGAGGGTGGCAGGTGTTTCTGTGAGAATTCCTCAGCTCTCCGGGCTGGTTTCCACAGCTCCCTGGGGACCTACAGCTCACAGGTTTAGGAACTACTCCCCTAGAGTTAGTACTAATGCAAAAGCCCACATTCTGGTAATTCCTTAATCAAAACATACGGGAAAAAGTCCAAAAGAAGCTTTCAAATTCTTCAGAATTCTTTGCCAGATGCTGAATACTAAGTAGGGGGGGGGGAATTGGGCACGGTGTAATAGCTTTCATGTAATAGTTTGCCATTTGTAACACTTTTGAGATGAAGTACAAGAACAGTTAATGGATCAACATGGCTACAACAATTTTTAGGCTTGGCATTGCTAGTTATGCAAAGAAGAACGACGGTACTCACATAACACATTCATTATCACACTTGAACCACACCTTCCTTCCATTATGGACCAAGACATTTCCACGTAAGACCCTCAGGAGGTCTCCCATTTAACCACTTCCTGTATCCAGATGGGGGTAGTGATTATGTGGGCATCAGCAACATTATTGCATCGAGTATATGCATCGATTTGGCTTTTCCCTCCAGGCAAGTACCATCTTAAGCCTTTGGCTTGCCGGAGGC
>JAJKFI010000004.1:6007325-6040984 GCA_029204185.1 Lerista edwardsae
CTGAATGCAGATTTCCAGAGAACAGCAAGGAGAGATAGGAAGGCCTTCCTAAATGAGCAATGCAAAGAAATAGAGGAAAACAATAGAATGGGAAAGACTAGAGATCTTTTCAAGAAAATTGGAGATGTCAAAGGACAATTTCATGCTAAAGTAGGCACAATAAAGGATAAGAACGGCAAGGACCTAACAGAAGCAGATGAGATTAAGAAGAGGTGGCAAGAATACACAGAGGAACTCTATAAGGCTGATCTAAATGTTCCTGATAACCACAATGGTGCGGTCACTGAGCTCGAACCTGACATCCTGGAGTGTGAAGTCAAGTGGGCTTTAGAAAGCATCACTAACAACAAAGCTAGCGGAGATGACAGCATTCCAGCGGAATTACTCAAAATCTTAAAAGATGATGCTGTCAAAGTGCTGCACTCCATATGCCATCAAATTTGGAAAACCCAGCAGTGGCCACAAGCCTGGAAAAGATCAGTTTACATTCCAATCCCAAAGAAGGGCAATGCCAAAGATTGTTAAAACTACCGCACCATTGCACTCATTTCACATGCTAGCAAGGTTAGGCTCAAAATCCTACAAGCTAGTCTTCAGCAGTATGTGAATCGAGAACTACCAGATGTACAAGCTGGTTTCCGAAGAGGCAGAGGAACTAGAGATCAAATTGCCAACATTCGCTGGATCATGGAGAAAGCAAGAGAGTTCCAGAAAAACATCTACCTCTGCTTCATTGACTATGCTAAAGCCTTTGATTGTGTGGATCACAACAAACTATGGCAAGTTCTTGAAGAGATGGGAGTTCCAGACCACCTTATCTGTCTTCTGAGAAACCTCTATGCGGGCCAGGAAGCAACAGTTAGAACTGGACATGGAACAACCGACTGGTTTCAAATTGGGAAAGGAGTACGACAAGGCTGTATACTGTCACCCTGCTTATTTAACTTATATGCAGAGTACATCATGAGGAAGGCAGGGCTGGATGATTCACAAGCTGGAATCAAGATCGCTGGGAGAAATATCAACAACCTCAGATATGCCGACGACACCACTCTAATGGCAGAAAGTGAGGAAGACTTAAAGAACCTTCTGATGAGGGTGAAAGAGGAAAGTGCCAAAATTGGCTTGAAGCTCAACATTAAAAAAACTAAGATCATGGCCACCACTCCCATCACTTCCTGGCAAATAGAAGGGGAAGAAATGGAAGCAGTGACAGGCTTTATTTTTATGGGCTCCAAGATCACCGCAGATGGTGACTGCAGCCATGAAATTAAAAGACGTTTACTTCTTGGGAGGAAAGCTATGGCGAACTTAGACAACTTAATAAAAAGCCGAGACATCACCCTGCCAACGAAGGTTCGCATAGTCAAAGCTATGGTTTTCCCAGTAGCTATGTATGGCTGTGAGAGCTGGACCATAAGAAAGGCAGAGCGCCAAAGAATAGATGCTTTTGAATTATGGTGCTGGAGAAGACTCTTGAGAGTCCCCTGGACTGCAAAGAGGTCCAATCGGTCCATCCTACAGGAAGTCAAGCCTGATTGCTCCCTGGAAGGGCAAATCCTGAAGCTGAAGCTCCAATACTTTGGCCACCTCATGAGAAGAGAGGGCTCTTTAGAAAAGACCCTCATGCTGGGAAAGATGGAAGGCAAAAGGAGAAGGGGGCGGCAGAGGATGAGATGGTTAGATAGTGTCACCGAAGCGACGAACATGAAGTTGGGCAAACTCCGGAAGCTAGTGGAGGACAGGGAGGCCTGGCATGCTGTGGTCCGTGGGGTCGCGAAGAGTCGGACACGACTTAGCGACTGAACAACAACAACAGCCTCTTACTGAACACAATGGTCTTACTTCTGAATAAAATAACACCGTTCCCCCCCCCAGTAAAAAAAACTCGAGTTACCATATTTAAGCTACGCTGACTATGAGAGCTCTGTCTAGAAATATCCAAAGCTCCTAGTCCCCGTCGAATTCTTTATAAAGAATCACCTGTCATATTAAATGCGAGCCCTGTGTGAAGTGATACAGCAATAGCGATAACATCGTTGAATTATAACGAAATCAATGCAAGATTGTTGTTCTGCATTTCATTGCTTTTGATATTTCTTTAGCAATCATCTTTGCAGGCTGTCTAAACAATTCCCAGTGCACTGACATTCACAATAATGTGTTTTCATCACAAAGTTATACACTGTCACTAGATTTCGCAAAAGGCTATATTTTTCAGTTCCCAAATATTTTTCACACCTCACTGGGATAGGAAATGCCTGTTTTACATCTGTTATATTTACTTGAACACAACAAGCACTAATAACAGAGTACTGGAAATCTAAAGAGAGTGGATGTACTAGTCACTCAACATTGGAATGGGAACATGGATATGAGTTAACCATACTGTTGTTTTGTCTTATTGTCAGCCACAGATTAAACTTTCACAACACACATAAAAAAGTACATTCATACGGTTTCTGTTAATTCATTCCAACTTATTAAATATCTCGTTTTTCTTCTGGCTCCCAATTACTGAGCCAGGAAAAAAAATTAACATATAGCAACGCATTCAACCATTTCCTCCTTTACAATAGTCCTAATGTACGGAGCTGGAGTTTCGATTGCTGGCATCTGAAATTAGTCTCATCGGTTGGGATGCTCAAAGTCCAACACCCTCATCTTAGCACACTTAGCACACTGCGCTCTCCCCCATTCCTTTGAAAATCTAGGGAATGGAGGAGAAGCTGCAAGGGTGGGCAAGCAGATGTTGGTCAGCTCTGGAGTGCCAGATGGGCTCAAGCATCTGGTTCACTGGAGCATGGCAGATCTCCTCTTTCAAGCAGCTCAGGAGGAAGTTGCATTACCTTCAATGAGACTTGCTCCCAGGTAAATGTGTATAGCAGTGGTCTTCAATTTTTTCATGCCATGATCCCAATACATAAATATCTGAAGTATGAGACTGGAGACCTACCACAAATCCCTACTCTCCTCCTGAGACAAAATCTGCCCCCATCACTGCCTACCCTCTGCCCCCACCTGCCCCATTTCCCTCTACCACTTGCGTCTTCGCAAGAATCCTGTGAGGTAGCAGCCTAAGCAAGTCTGGCCTTAGGAGCTGCAGGGCAACACAACATAAAGAGGCTGCACAGGATTATAGCTTTGATCAGGCAGTACCATGATCCGAGTGGATCTGAGCTCTCTCTTACGCAGGCTTTGAAAGGTTGTTGCAACACCCAAAATGAGGCTTTGAAACCCCACTGGGATTCCAACCCACAGGCTGATGATCACTAGTATGTAGGATTGGAGACTTACTTTATGTGGTGTACTCCTATGGAGGCCTGATAAAGGAAGGTCATGGCTAGAGCTAGTATACTTGACGGTTGACAAATCAAATATTGTCAATTTATTCCTGCATATTTGATCATCGGCCAACACTGTCAAATATTCCATGAAGTCAAAGAATGCCGCTCTGAGTGTTTGTATGTGTGAGTATGTGCTTAACACACATAACATCATTGTGATGTTAATTAGAGCTCCTTGCTTCTAGACCTGCAATAGGTCACGGGTAGATAGATGACAAATTTGTATAGGTGGAGGCAAAAAACCAGTTGAGGCCAATGTCTGAACAACTGCCTTGCTGGCCTGTGTGGCACAACTAACTTTAAAAATTGATTATTCAAAGTAGTTTGTGTTCACTTAATTTTATTCCTCTTTTAATTTTTTTATAACTGAAGTCTGATCCAGGATAAAGGTCAAAAAGAAAACAATTCAGTGAATCATTTTCATTACTTTACATTGTTAGATGTTATAATAATAATTTAACACATTTGTTAAAAAGTTCATTTCCTTGTTACACAATAATAGTTAACTAATCACTTTAAGTAACTAGCATAATTATCAAACATTTTGATGAAAAATGTTTTTAACACTTTAGAAATATTGGACAAATGCCTGCATTTGCCTGGTCAATGGATTGAATCTTTTTTGACTGGCCAAACAGCCAACTTTGACGCCATTTATACCAGTTCACAAACTTGCACCATAATCATTGAACTCTGAAGTCCATGTGGATAGTTCCATTTTCAAGGAATAACCGGATCAGATAATGAAAATCCTATATGGCCACTGACCGCAAACAGCTGCGCAACAATGGTGTATAACCAAAGAGAAAAAATATGTACACTTGTAGTGTATGAACGAAAGTTTCTGTGGCCAAAATTATCATAAAAAGACAAATTCATTTTTGGGATCCCAGGCCATGCGTAAAAAAACCAAAAGGGTTTTCCCTACATTTCGCCCTGACTAAAATTTCTCTTTTTATGTGTACACACACACACACACACACACACACACACACACACACACCAAACTATTTGGTAAAATTGTTAAAAAAAATACATTTACATTTTTACCAAATAGTCTACAAACACCAAACCCATATATATTATTTTGATTGATTTTTTTTTTAAACTGGTTGACAAATATTGCCATCTGGTTCCATACTCACAACCACCAATGCAGATTAGAATTCATATTCATCAAAAGAGTGGCAATGACATCATCACAGTTATTTCTATTGCTACTTCCAGTGGATCACACCAAGTGGTATGGTGGGGGACAAATGTTGAGAAATGTTGGTGCAGATAATCCAAGTCCTTAGCCAAGTCCAAGCCAGACCGTCAGAGATTCAAGATCAAAGGCTTTTACTCCCATCCATAAACTGTGCAGGAACCAGCCAACATAATGCTGAGGGGAGGAAATACAGCTCAATAGCAGAGCATCAGCTTTGCATGCCAAAGATTGCAGATTCAGACTTTGGCAGTTCCAGTTAGGACTGGGAGCGCAATCCTATACCCCCTTTGCGCTGGCGCTGCACTCTTGTACCGGCCGAACGCTGTCACAAATGTGCCGTAAAGTGCGTCCAAGGAGGCGCTATGGCACTGGACTGGCGCACACAGCAGCGCCAACAGTCAGGCGGTGCCACGACCATCGGCAGCGTCAGCCGTGCGCCAGTCAAGTGTCAGTTGCGCTCAGTCGGCGCAGGGCCTCCGAGAGGGCATTCCAGAGGCGTAACTGGGCAGCGCAGTGGGCGGAGACAGGGGTTGTGACGCAGGACAGCTGTAGTGCCAAATTCTAAACCCCGGCACTGGCCAGGGCAGCCCCAATTTGGGCCGCTCCTGTCCACGTTCCTCTGCGCCTGCTATTTTGCCAGCGCAGATCAGAGCAGGCCCATAGGGGTGACTGGGGCTTACGTGGGTACAAGGGGAAAACCTTGCCTTGTCCTGCACGTTGCTGCTGCTGCCTCCTAATGGGCTTTAGGATATAGCCCTGCTATGTTGGCCTTACTAGGCCAGCATAGTATAGGATTGGGCGGTGGGAAATACTTCTAAACCCCTGGAGAGTTGCTGCCATGCAGGGTAGACAATACTGAACCAAGGGAATCACTGCCTGACTTGTGGACAGTGCTGCCTGACTTGGCAGCTACAAACGCTCAAAATCAGAGTTTTAGAATGACACCAGAGTCCAGTCTCAGGGCAACGGGCATTCTGTTTCTCCACAAAGAGATAATGATAGAACAGGTGCGTATCTTACCTGTGGCGCCCCATGGCACGAGCCATGGGGCACTGGGCAGAGGTGGGGCGCCATTGCATGTGGTCCAGGAGAAACCGCGCGGTTTCTGGCCATCCCACCCGCCCATGCCTCCCTTACGCTCCTAAATAGAGCGTTTCTGGGGTAAGGGAGGCGTGTCTGCGTGATGCGCGGGGGCGGGGGGCGGTTTCAGCACCTGCCATGGGGCGTGCTCGGGCCTCCGGGCACGCCTATGATAGAATTTGCTTCTCCAAAAAGCCCGTAAAGAAATCTAATTATCCTGGATAGATTTTCCCAGGCAGGACAGGTTAAAAAAAAAAGTGGGCAATGTGTTGACTGAAATGGGTCTAAATAACTGGAAACACTGAGGGCGCAATCCTAACCAACTTTCCAGCACCAGGTTAAGGGCAATGAGGCTCTGAGGTAAGGGAATAAACATTCCCTTACAATGAGAAGGCCTCCATCACTGCCAGATGCAGCACATGCCCCATTGACACAGCTATGCCAGTGCTGGAAAGTTGGTTAGGCTTTGGGCCTGAGCCTTTGAAATCAGGAATGTTGAAGGAACCTTTACTAACCATGAAAGGATTAATCCAGCGATTCACTCGAAACCCAATTAAATGGAACAATGAAGGACACACATCTTCCCAACAAGGATTTCCTAACATGATACATCAAAACGACCCACTGGCAGTTGATCTGGCCCATCTTGTTTTATTCTTTTGAATGTCCATGGGGTTTTTAGTAGATTTTCAAATGCATTGTCAAGTCATTTGAAGGAAAAAAAAAAACTGGAAACCGAGGAGAGAGAAACTAGACACTATTTTAAACACGTCTTAAGGTTTTTTAAATCCCCGCCGATTAAGAGCCATTGTTTGGCATTTAAAAGGGCCATTGTCGAGTGGCTGAAGATCTGAAAAGCCCAATCATTTCCCCAAAGTCATTGGTGAGTTCTACCTCCGGTGCTGCAGCAGTTGGGAACTCATGCCCTCATCAGCAGGTGTCACTGGAATCTCCTGTAATTCCCAAAGTGTTCAAAAGAACAAAAGGGGATTTTGACCTGCTGAGAAAAAAGGCCAGCGCAAGCTGAACATCAAACTAAGAAATAGGCCTTTGATGTCTACCTGATAGCTGTGGTTGTGTTTGCTCTTGCAGGTGCGCTGCAAATTTTAATCATGAAAGGAAAAATCGCCACTTAGTCTGCACAGTCAGTATAATAAGGCCATCAAACCCAGTCGAAGCGGACTTGACTGAAAATGGATTTAACAATTTGACTCTCAAGCATTCAAGACATCAGTAATGGTATTACTCTGCACATAACACCCGCACCATGATCATGATGGAAAAAAAAAATACAATGCCTATTCTCCCTTTTTAAGCACATAACAGTTTTGCAAAGACAACGGTGCACATTTTGCAGTCTGTCTTACATACCGCGTACTGCTGGTGAGGGAAGTGGTTGTGCTTTGATTGTCAGTATTCCCCCCAACGCAAAGGAACCCTGGAGCTCTTGGACGGAGTTCGCCTTACCGATGCTGCCTCTGTGGCAGCGTCACAAGGTTCTGTTCTGGGCAAAAATAAACATATCAACATGTCATTCTGTCACTATTCCTCCAAGATTCTTTAGTATTTTGCTATTTCACCAGCTAATGTAGGTAAGTTGTTGTTGTTCAGTCGCTAAGACGTGTCCGACTCTTCGCGACCCCACGGACCACAGCATGCCAGGCCTCCCTGTCCTCCACTAGCTTCCGGAGTTCGCCCAATTTCATGTTCATTGCTTCGGTGACACTGTCTAACCATCTCATCCTCTGCCGCCCCCTTCTCCTTTTGCCTTCAATCTTTCCCAGCATGAGGGTCTTTTCTAAAGAGTCCTCTCTTCTCAGCTGCATGAATTTGGTGTTGCACTTGGCTTGCAGTCACTGGCTTAGAAGGCTGTAAAAGGAGATTAGCCAATTCCATGGAGGACACAGATTATCATAGGAAGATAAGAAGAGTCCTGCTGGATCAGGCCAACAACCCATCTGGTCCCTGTATCTCACAGTGGCCCACCAGATGCCTAAGGAACACATAAGACAACAAGATGCCTGCGTCCTGTTGCCACTCCCTTGTATCTGGCATTCTGAGGTAAATATGAGGTAAATAAAACAAAAATTTGCTATCCTAAGAACATAAGAAGAACCCCACTGGATCAGGCCAAAGGCCCTTCTAGTACAGCTTCCTGTATCTCACAGTGGCCCATCAGACGCCTCAGGGAACGCACGAGACAAGACACTTGCATCTGCCGGTAAAAGTCAGCAAGAACACATAGCAACTCAGATGCGAAAAGCCTTCAAGTCCTGAGCTGAGTTCCAAGTCAGTGATTGACGTGACTTGAGTCCAACTTGGGAGCGGGTTAAGGGACAGAGTTTATATTACTGGTAACCCCACCACCATCATCACTTCCAGGGTCAGTGCCACCACTGAAAAGATCCTTCTCCTGGTGGAGATCCATCATACTTAAGAACATACGAAGAGCCCTGCTGGATCAGGCCAAAGGCCCATCTAGTCCAGCTTCCTGTATCTCACAGCGGCCCACCAGGTGCCCCAGAGAGGCATGAGACAACAAGATGCTTGCATCCTGTTGCCACTCCCTTGCACCCAGTACCCGTAGCCCTCCACCTTTGTAAGGAGGTTGCACAATCCATCATTGCCTATAGCCCACGTTGGACCTTTCCTCCAGAAATCCGTCCAATCCCCTCTTAAAGGCATCAAGACCAGATGCCATCACCACCTCCTGTGGCAAAGATTAACTACCCGCTGGGTAAAAAAGTACTTCCTTTTATCTGTTTTATCTGTTAAAAATGCTCACTTCTGACAGCAAGTGCACCTGAAGCAGGGCCTAAGTTAATGGTTGTAGTGGAGAGAAAGACACATATTGGGAGAAAATCCTTAAGATGTTCAGGTCCCAAATCAGTTAAAGTTTTTACAATTGCAGCTAGAATCTTGAATTAAGCTTGAAATGACAACCGATGCAATTAATGAAGAATTAAAGCACTGTGGTCACATCAAGCAGCCAGTTTGGCTGCTGCATTTTGTACCAACTGAACTTTCCAGAAGCTTTTCATAGGTAGGCCCGCATAAAGAGAATTGTGATAGTCCAATGAAGAGGTGACTAGCGCATGGATAACTGTAGCTGACCTGTCTAGGAAAGGCCACAGGTAGCCACTTGGCCAAAGTTGATAAAAAACAGTCCTGGTCACAGAAGTAACTGGGCCATTAAGGAAAGCTCAAAATCAAGTAGCAGCCCCAGACTGTAAACCTGGTCTCTAAAAAGGAATGCAAGTCCATCAGCTCTTAAGTTAGGAAGAAAAGAATTGGTTTTATTCAAGCAAACTAAATATTTTTTTAAAAAAATATATATAAACTTACTAAGTCTGGAAAAATCAGGATACCCTCTTTGTGTCAGAAAATTAAGCTTTAAAAATTCTTTTTGTCCTGTTTATATAAAACATTCACTTCCCAAAGTGTAAAGTTCATCAGTGCACAGACACAGACAAATTCAAAACTGGGGCTATTCCCTTCAAATCATAAAAGCACTTGTTTTATCTGTCAAAGAGAGTATTTTGGAAGAAGCTATGCACAAAGCTACTTTAAAAACTTTATCCAGATCTCTTAAAGAACAACATGAAAGAGATTTTGTTACTGGGTATACAGCAGATGTTCTTTGACCTTCCTAAGTCAACAATAAAATATTGAGGTGTCCCAGTGGTAAACTAAGCCAATCCAATTTTTTCACTACAGAAAGGCAAATCAAAAGAAAAGAATCTAGGTCATTTAAACACGGGGCAAGTCTGACATCCCTGAAGGAAGAGCCACTGGAAAGATAAAACCAACCCCTGGCCCTGCCTTTAGAATTAATAGGAGCGAGGCGAAGCCAGGGGGCGGGCTTAGTGGCCATGTTGGCTGACTCAAAACATTGCTCATTCCAAGCATTTCAGATTGCTTTTCTCGTACTGTTTAGGACTGAATAGTTTACTCCTGAAGTAAAAACTTAACAAAATACAAACGTGTGATCGTGTAGGAACATCATTGGTAACCTAATTATGATTTAATATGCACTTACAAGGTTTAATTCCTCGTAATTATATTACTGAACATACCGGACGAAATGCTACTTGCTGTCTATTTAAACTCGGATTGCACTGTTTTGACAGACTTATTTTTTGAAATCTACACAAGCAAAAATAAAACGGCCATGCCCCATAAAAAGAATGTCTGTTAATGTTCAGAATTTCATAAGTATTACAGTAGGAAAATTACATTAAAATCACTTCATGACACAAGTAGTTGTCAATATGAGAGGAATTCTTTTTTACTTCTAGACTACGAAGAGTATTTTTGAAAACTTCTACACTCACCCCCCCCCCCAAAAAAAACAAATTCTGTTAATGTGCAGAAGTTCGAAAATATTACAGTAGAAAATGGAAGGCGGGAAAAAAAGTGTAAATGGGAAGGGGGGAAAAAGGAGGGGGAAAGTATTTTTTTTTACCTTCTAGACCATTAACAGTGGGTGTCAGAAAATGGTGAATAAGACTGCTAGAACAACAAGAAATTACACAGCTTCAAAAAAAATGCACTAACTGTTTCAATTAACGGTCGTTTTATTGAGCCGATGTAATGTGAATACATGAATCTTTCCGTGGAAATTAAATCCCATTTTTCGTTCAGCAATTCGCACACCCGTATGCAGAACACACAGGCATGCTTAAAGAGGTTGAAATTAACTTTTACACGCATGCAGGGAGATTTTTATTCGGGAATTCGCGGCAACCCTCCTTCGCGGCGATTATCTGAGTCAGCCATATTTGTTGACCCGGAAGCTTCAAAAATATGATGTCATGGCTTCTCCAGTGTATAAAAGCTCCTTGGATAAAACCCCAAGAAAAATGAAGGATTGGACCTCAGCGCTGTCAATCAGTGTGACAAGAGGGAGGATCTCTGCTCACACTGTCATGATCCGTAATAGGCTGGAACTCTCACACTGTCCTCCAATCAACCAGTGAAATGCCTATGCCTCCCCAGCACACAGTTGTCCACAACCCTTTAAGGAAGTCTGCCCCATATTCTGACAGACAGAGGTGGGCAGAATTGCTGTGTCACATTTGGTTGCAGAGAACAAAGAAAACAAAAATGCTCACTTCACAGCAACACTTCAAAAGTGGAGTTCTATATCTTAGATCAGTGATCGTGAACCTATGACACGCGTGTCAAAGGTGACACACCACAATGTTTGGAGTGACACACCAGCATTCATCAAGGCCAGACAAAAACTGAGTTTGTTTCACTCATTTTTTGTAATTATTTGATGTTTCTTTATAGAATACATAGCACCACACATGATTGGACTGTATTTTTTGTTTAAATAAATGGATATAAAGAATTGTTTCTCTTTTGTTTGGAAGGGGGATTGACATGCCAGCAGTCAAGTTAAGCATTTTCCTAAGTTTTTACACACTGAGCCCAAAAGGTTCGCCTACTGTCTTAGATGTTTCGTGCCAACATTATCATAAGCTAACTTTATTTGAGTTGTAAGGTGCCAAATACTTTGGGATTATACTTGTTTATTACATTTTTTTATCATTCTGTGCAATCCAAAAAGTTGCATAATATTTCATCTCCGCATGTGGATCTAATATATTTTGTCTTGCTTCGCTTGAATCTGCAATTGATTTAATTGGAACCTGGCTCCAATATCAAACGCTTCAGGCTGCCCCTCCCAGATGTCTTTGAAAGTAAGAAATGGCATCGCTTTCAGCGTTAATGACACTTGACACGACATGTCATTCTGGTGGGATGCGAAGAACGTTTGTGTCGAACAATAACCAGAGATTTGGTTCTAATCAACCACCAGTTGAATGTATCCTAAAGCAAGACAGTTTCGTTTGGAATTTTGAAAAAAAAAATAACACTTTAAACCTGTTCAAAGGGAGTATTTGAGCACTTTATTGTACAGAGACACGAAGACAAGAGGCAACTGGGACATAGATCAGGTACATAAATGGCACCTCTATAATTTAGGGTGGAAAACACAAGGTGCTGGAATTTATTAGCTAATTAAATTCAGCACACTGTGCCATTAAATTATTACTCACGCTTACTAGACGTCACAGTGGCAGTACAGCAGAAAAAAACCATCTGCTCCCAGTACCAATACAGCAGTGATATATGAGCCTGCATGCTCTGAATTAATTCTTCAGCTATATGTAAGAAACAGTCTCATTAATAATTCACCAAACGGATCCAACCCCAAAAATATATATTTCCAAAAGGTTCCAGAATGTAACAGGGCGCAGGGACATGTACACACGTTCTATATCACCAGTGGTGTAAGATAAGAGTGACATCCTGGGGGGAAAAAATACACAAAGCTGTTCTTGTAAAGGGATGGATGCATTATTAATTGTGCTGGTACAAAATGAAATGAAAGTCGATCACTGGATGGGAGGATAGGCTAGGAATCTGGACAAAAGGAGCTTGATCCTGATGCCCCCTTTTTTAAAGATCTTCACGGCATCTTCGGTCAATATCAGAAGTAGCAGTACTTTTGCCCCTTTATCTTTTGTCCCTTAAGCTATGGTGAACCTAGACAACTAAATAAAAGCCGAGACATCACCAACAAAGGTTCACATAGTCAAAGCGATGGTTTTCCCAGTAGCAATGTATGGATGTGAGAGCTGGACCAATGTATGGATGTGAGAGCTGATCCAAAAGATCAGCGCAGATGGTGACTGCAGCCATGAAATTAAAAGACGTTTACTTCTTGGGAAGAAAGCTATGGCGAACTTAGACAACTTAATAAAAAGCCGAGACATCACCCTGCCAACGAAGGTTCGCATAGTCAAAGCTATGGTTTTCCCAGTAGCTATGTATGGCTGTGAGAGCTGGACCATAAGAAAGGCAGAGCGCCGAAGAATAGATGCTTTTGAATTATGGTGCTGGAGAAGATTCTTGAGAGTCCCCTGGACTGCAAAGAGGTCCAATCGGTCCATCCTACAGGAAGTCAAGCCTGATTGCTCCCTGGAAGGGCAAATCCTGAAACTGAAGCTCCAATACTTTGGCCACCTCATGAGAAGAGAGGACTCTTTAGAAAAGACCCTCATGCTGGGAAAGATTGAAGGCAAAAGGAGAAGGGGGCGGCAGAGGATGAGATAGTTAGACTGTGTCACCAAAGCGATGAACATGAAATTGGCCGAACTCCAGAAGCTAGTGGAGGACAGGGAGGCCTGGCGTGCTGTGGTCCATGGGGTCGCGAAGAATCGGACACGACTTAGCAAATGAACAACAACAACTTTTGTCCCTTATGCATCTCCCCTTTCTGTAAGGTCCAGGTAAGATAACCTTTTGATGTGTTCATCATCTATTAGGCCAGTGGTTCTCCAACGTTCTAACACCAGGAGCGACTTTTTAAAATGCTTTATGAGACTTCAAAAAAAAAATCACTTTACCAGTCACTCAAGCCTCTGTTTTTGTCCTTTTTACTATAGTGGTGGTGGGGGACTGCCTTCTGGAGCTTTTGTTGAGCTCCATGTTCATCAGATCAGGGCCACTCTAGTGGCCTTGCATTCCCCTCGGCCTGCCCTTTGAAGTGGACCAAGGCGTGTTTACCTACTCATGAGTATATATGAGTATATACTGCTCCTTTCAGTTTCCATAGTATCAATACACTTTCCATATCAGCTTTCCAATCCACAGTTTGGGAACCATTATACTAGGCTAATCGCCACTATAGACAGGCCTTTAATGTTATTCTATTTAGTTTTATTGGGTGCTGTGTTTTATAAATGCTTTCTACCAGCGGTTGGAACTACAAACGACCTGGGGAACGCTGGGCGGGATGTCCGTGGGGCTTCCGTGTGATTGGCTGCCCGTCCGCAGCGTTCTGCAGTTGTCCTGGCCTCGGGGGGGCTGCCCCCGGTTAGTGTGCCCCACCGCTGCTCGCCCAGGCACCCGGCACGATCCTCATCCGTCCTCCGCAGTGAACAGGAGCCCCCCCCCCCCGAGGCCAGGGCAGCTGCGGATCGCCATGGACGGGTTGCCAATCACCCGGATGTCCCGCCTAAGTCCCACCCAGCGTTCCCCCAGGTCATTTGTAGATCCCATCGCTGCTTTCTACCCACTATTTCTTTCAGTGTTTTTATCATTTGCATTAGATTGCATTGTTTTACTTATTCTCTTCCTTAAGTTCTCTTCCATACTTGGAAGGGACCAGAGGTTCCCACCAGGCAGTGGGTGGGCAGGCAGTGCATTACCCCCTCCCAATACGCCTCAGGCCTTCCCGATACATCACCTGGTGCGGACCACACACCACACACACCTGTAGCAACGCCACTGGCAACTAGGTCAGGTTTAGCACAATCCCATCCTAGCATTAGGATCAGAACCTTCTGAAGTTCAGCTTGACCCTTCAGGCTCTCATCTCATTGATTCAGGGCGCAATCCTAACCTGGAGTTAGACCAGCACAGTTAGGCCAGCAAAGTTTGGCCAGACAAGGGACACCGTAAAGTATGTTTGGACCACTCTCACAGTCAGAGAGGCCAGCACACACAGACCTGCGCCATCCTTCCTGACTCCGAGAGTGGTCCAAATGCGCTTTATGGTGGCCCTTGTGCCAACCAAATTTTGCTGGACTAACTGGCCTCACTCCAGGTTAGGATTGGATGAATACAAACTGCCTATTGAGATAACTTTAGGAAACTGCCTACTAATGCAGATCGGGTTTCCAACAGGAGTCATGACAGTTGTTTTAGTTTTCAAGTTTCTAGCTCTTTGTCTTTTCTAAGCAGCTGCTTCTGGAACTGTGTTGTTCTGTCTTTCAGTTTGTCCCTTGCAGACAAACTGGAACTTTCTCCAGTTCCTGGAATATAATCCTGGGAAGACTGCACAGAATGCACAGGAAATATGGTTGTGACTAGGTTGGCTCTGGCTCACCCTGGCACCTGTCAGTATGCCCTGAGCATGTGTATCTTCAACAACATCTTGGCAATAGTCAATCCATCCTTGACTGTACCAGATAGCTTTGTTCTTTGTCAAGTTTATACATGCCTCTAAATTAGAAGTCTAGTTACCAAATGTGTACTTGTCTGCTTAATTCTTGCATTGGAAGCCTTGGAGAGGTGGCACAAGAACTCTGATCTTGGTTGATGATCTTCTTCCCTGCCTAACACCAATATAGATACAAATTGGCATCTACACAAGAGTCTGCAGTTTTTGCTGCAGCAGACCAACATGGCAATCCAGTTCTGGAAAATAAATCTTTGGCTTCCCTTCTAACTATCTTAACTTTCAAAAAATAAATGCCTGGTTATTTGTATGCCTCCTACACGAGCAGTTACTTGCATGAGCAATCTCGCTGATAGATCATTTGAACCAATTCTGCGAAAATGTATGTAAAACAGTCAGGAAAAGCATTGCATAAATACTTAACAACAAAAATAACACTTACAATAAATATTGCACAGTGCTTCCTTTTTGCACTGACAACAACCCCACACAAAGAACTCCTCGTGCCTCTTGCATGAACTGCTCACATACGGTCCGTTTCAGATTAGAACCTGCCACTGCACAATTGTGATCCCCCCTAAATGATAGCATACCCTACTGCTTATATTCCCAGCATACCTGTGGGATGTTTTCTCACTCAGTTATTTTAAACCCTTTAGATGCAATCATCAACCCATAGTCAAAGAACAAATCCAAAAATGCAGTGTGTAGAATCAAGACCAGACAGCTTCTCTTGCATGAGCTACCTCCCGACTGAAGGGTTCAACAGGCAGAACCAAAGAAAGTGTGATTCAGGGCGCAATCCTAAACAGCACTGGACTGACGAGGCCAACGGGCCAGCACCATATCCAACGTTGTTTAGGAGAGGCTGGAGGGCCCCCCCCCCGGCAAGGGAGCATTCGCTCCCACTAAAGTGCGGGCGCAGATTCGAGGAGACCGCGTGGCCTGAATTGGGGCCTCGCGGCCTCGATGACAGGCTTAGGATGTGGCCGTATGCCCACCTAAGTCCCGCCCCCTTCCTCCCACCAATCCCCGCACTGCTTCCGCGCACAGCCTCCCTCGCACCAACCAGCTTCGGTCGGTGCAAGAAAGGCACAGCGCGGGCACAGCAGGACCGGCGCTGCCTGCAGCACTGGTCCTGCTGCTCTGGCGCTGACGCGGGAGTGCCGATCGGTGCTCCCGCATCAACGTTAGGGCCATCGCACCGAAGCTATGACGTAGCGTCAGCGCAACAGGCAGTGCAGGATTGTGCAGCCCAACACATTGAGGAGGATGGAATGAACCGGCAATTGACCATCACTGAGAAATCTAGCCAACAACCACAAATTGTGGAAGTGTGTCATGAATGACACACGGATCCCAGCGGCACCTACAGTGAATGACACACGGATGAATGACACATGGATCCCAGCGGTACCACCTCTCCGTATTGGTGGAGAGGACAACCTGCTCCCCAATCACCAGTTAAGGACTAAAGAAGAAGAAACCCCAACATTTCTATGATGCTCTTGGCACTTTCCCTTATTCCCCATTCCCTACTAGAACTTGCAGCAAAATTCTATGTCTTCACAGGCGGAAGCCCCATTAAATTAAATTAGGCTTACTCCCAGGGAAATGTATACAGCTTTGCAACCTACATTAAGTACATCAAACTGAAATAATTGCATGCATTTCTACTGTTTACCACGGCCTCCATCCCCTTGTCTCCCTTATGTCAAAACCTAAGTTGTAGTAGGACAAGGGACCTGTTTTTTCACTCTATGTAAACTACCATATACACTGATAGCATTAAATAAACAGCTGGAGGCCCGATCTATGCAGCCTGGCGATGGTGGTAAGGGCCAGTGTCACAAAAGTGCCGTAAGGCACTTCTAGTGCTAGCAGTAAGGGCTTACCACCGGTGCCAGGCCAGCACCAGGAGGACCCAGCATAGAGCCGGAGGTAAAGTCTCACGGCCGCTGGCGATTAACTCTTTTTGGGATAGGTGGAGAACTGTGCAGGGGAACAACCGCCGGGAGAGCAGGAGGTGACCGCTGGTTCCTATTCTCTGTATCAGGCTGTACAGCCTGACCCAGAGGCTCTCAAGTCTGGGCCAGCATTGGGCTGGTACAGACTTGAAGAGGCCCATTGTGGGGCCAGTGCCCTTACCCGGGGGAAGGGGACAAATGTCCCCTTCTCCCAAGGTGCCTCCTACGGCTGCTGTGGTGCCCATAAGGTGCAACAGTAGCTGTCTTGGTACTGCTGCTCCTACAGGAGCCCGGAACCTTAGGACTGGGTTGCAAGGCTGCAATACTATGCACTCTTATATGAGAGTAAGCTCCATTGAACTCAATAGGACTTACTTCTGAGTAGACATGCCTAGGATTGCACTAGAAAGACATGACAAAGGGTCTTCAGGAATCTTGTTATTTTGTCAGTCTGTTTTTGCATGAAAAACATGCTTCCTTAAATTCCTTATATCTGAGGAGGAAAAAAAAATAACCATATTATGGGCTGGGTTTCCAAGATGTTGACTCTCAAAAGCTACATTAATCAAGCAAGAAAAGGGCTTGCAGCACTTCAAGGCTTCCATTGTGCAAAAAAAAAATTTTTTTAAAGCCAAGGTAATTTTTTAAAAAATAAAATAAAATGCATTCCTCTTCAGAATCTTGAAACCTGTTCAGAGATTTTTGTAAGGAACATCTACAAAAAGATGTTCACAGATAAAAATAATTTCTTTTCTTATGTCACAGCGGCTCCAAGAACAAAATAGTCCTCAGAAGGATGACTTGGTGTTCGTATGTCAAAAAGAATTTTAATTTAGTGGTCACAATAGAAGAGTCTTGTCAGCATAAGTACTGGATAAAAAGTGTCTCTCAAGAGTTCCCTAAATGAAATGGCCTTTAAAAAAATTGCACTCAGGGAAAAAAAAATCAAGGTTCACTATATCCAGTACAAAAAACAGGGACTGTAAGGCAATTTTGGAAACCATCCTACAGTACCCCTATCTTTTTTCTCTTCCCTTCTGTTCACCTATGATTCTTAGAGTATTCTGTCTTTCCAAAAATATCCAGCTGCCTTGTTGGTTCGAAGCATTTGTTAACTTACCTTCCGACAGCAGACGCCTCGTCAATCACTCTGTGATGCTTGCCTTGTTTCAATGGGGCAAAGAACATGTTAGATGGGTACATGAAAGGCAGAGACTGGCCCTATCGTTTGCTGAACTTCATGTGACATTTTTAAAATACAATCAAATCAAGTTCCATAATGAAAACCCAAGTACATTTCACTACTGATAACCCAATTGTCTCTCCAAACAATTTTCTCCCCCAATTTTGTACAATAGATGAGGACGATAAATGGCCCTAAAAGAGGCATTTTTTTCTTTTAACACTGCCAGTTAAGAGGTTTGTTTTGGAATACATAATTTGTTTATCAGTTCTAGACAGCTTTGCTTTCCCTCTCTAGAACCAATAAGGGCACAATCCTAACCTGGAATTAGCCCAGCCCAGCCCAACTTGTGCCAGTACCGTAAAGCATAATTTGCACCACTCTCAGCGTCAGGGAGGCCTGCACACAGACATGCACCATCCTCCCTGACTCATTGCGTGGTCCAAACACACTTCATAACACATTTGCAACACTCTACTCCTGGGACAGCGCAAGTCCAGGTTAGGATTGAGCCTCCAGTAACAATGGGTTGGCAGCCTGACTAGCACTTCCACCATCAGGAGCTTCCTCCACAAACAGAGAACTTGTTCTACTCCTTCTGTTCAGTAAAGTGCCCAGGATCTACCTCCAACTTCAGTGGCTGAAAATCCCCAGTACATTATAGGGATTCCTCATCCTTGAATCACCTCACAAAAGTTCTGTTTGAACCAATGGTGCTGCAATTCAACCAGTGCAAGAAGGCTAACCCCTTACGGCAGGACAGCTCAATCCCACTGGGCTACCAGTGCTGACTGCCTTATGTCACCAGTGCTGACTGCCTTATGTCGTCAACAACCTCTGACAGAGTGCAGGGGCATGTTCTGCCAGAGTGCTGGCCAGCGCCTTCCTGCATGTGCCAGCAGATTCCTCTGGACCCACCAAGGCAAGTATATTGTTGGGGGAGGCAGGACTGGCTGGGCGGAATAAAGCAGCAAAAGGGGTGGGGGAGGGCAGGACTGGGAGGCTATGAAGTGAGGGGTGGGCAGATCGGGCCCAGAAAGAGAGTGGATTTGGCGAAGCATATTGGTCCCTTTCCTGGACTGGATCCTGTGGTGTAGGTTCACACGGACCTATACTAGGGACTTCACTAGTGCAAGGCCACGTAGACTGGTTGACTTGCAGGTAAGAGAACAAATATACCCTTACCTGGAAGAGACCTTCATGACTTCCCGCAGAATGCAGCACTAGCCTTTTTGGCGCCCCTCCTTTGGTGGAAGGGAGTGGATTGGACTGGGCTCTTATTGTACCTGTCTCCTATTATTTTAAAAAAGGCTGTCAAGGCCCATCATTTGGCTAAACTGGAAAGAATCAGGAGGTAGCAATTAAAGATTCTGTTAAGGACCCCTCTTTTTTTTTCCTTCTCCCCCCCCCCCCGCCTCCCCCTGCACCAAACACTGACTTTAACAAAGCTATATATCTAAGCAGGGCAAAAATACACTCAGCTGGAGATTTCTTTAATGTTTCTAGAGCAGATATTTGCATTGCTATAGAAGCAAGCCACATTTCTGCTTGAAATGAGACTTGCCTTTTACAACAGTGTGAACAGATGCAGGGCAAATTTCCAACAAAACTTTCAGCTATACATATACTAGTATCTTTTATTTCTCCCCCACCACCACCGCAAGTGAATCTAACTTTGTTAGATGAATATGTAATAGCCACATCAGAAGTATTATCTGGTGATTAAAAAGTATGTTCCATTAAAAGTAGGAAGTTTAAAAAATGAAGGATGTCAACTAAATGAATTTTTCAGCCTATTAAAATAATTATTGAAATGTCTCAACGGAGGGAATTGTTTTTAGAGAAAGTTGGATGACGGGACTAGATAAAAATTAACACATTTACATCTTGAAAATACATGTTAATATGTTGACAAAATCAAGAGATGTACTTAGATAAGAAATATTCTTCCACTTATATCAATTCATTGTGTCTAGTTTAAATTAGCATTTTAGTAATAGTCAATTCTTAACATCCTTGCTGAATTATCTATTCAGTCTGAGTAATGTTTTCAATCTTGTCTAAAATACTTCCATAAATTATGCTGGACAGAAAAATAATCTAGATGACTGGAACACCTTTTGTTTTGCTTCTTTAAAAAAAAAAAAGAATTGACTTTATTTCCAATTAAAATGTACTTAAGAGAAACTAATTTCTTGGGCTTTTTAAAATAAGGAAAAGTGATAATCATTCAGATGCATGCAAAATGTTTATCATAATATAAACACCTTTCCAGTTTTCATATGATGTTCACCAATCTAGACAACAAAAAATAATGGAGGTTGAAAATGAAACTACATTCCAATCAATTGCTGTGAATGATGCACGATCAGAAGACAGACATTCTTGAAAACAAGAGACTAAAGAACCATCGTGGTTTACTAACTCTTGATTATTGGCAAAAAACATTATGGCAGCCTCGTAATTTAAACATATCACTTGTGGATTATTTTAAGGAAGTTTAAGGAGAGTACACTGCAATCATGTCAAAATCTAACCTTCCATTTCAGGCACCGAAACAGACCAATAAGCAAGAAAAGGATCATCACCGTGTGGTTCATACTTTAGTAAGAATACCATGTGGTTGCATGACAGATGACACACGGTACAGATATGGACTCCACCACCAAATAAATAGCAGGAATTGGAATTGGCAAGTATAGGCATCCCCCAGGTATCCACAGGAGAAATGTTCCCGCCTCATACCTGAAAATACCATTAACCGCTGACAGGGGCGCCGACTTGATCTCAACATTGGGGGTACTGAGTAGCCACGCCCTCTGACATAGCCACACCCACACAGCAGTAAGCACATTCAAAAAATGGAGGGAAAGATCAACAGTCCAAACCACTATAAAAAATGGAGGAAAGCAGGGGGTGGATCTCTTTTCAAAGGACTCCAAAGCCAGTCCAAAAACAAACCTGTCCCACCGGGAGCCCATGTCTACCCACCCCAGGGACGCCAAAAACAAACAAGCTCCACTGGGAGCCCAGGTCTACCCATTATAAGTACAGCAGGCAGACCTGGCCTCTGGAGCTCCCTCAGAGCTTCTGATGAGGTTGAATTTGGCAAGAGCGGCTGGGAAGCGTTTTTGGATTAAAGCAGATTCAGACTTCACACTAGCAGTGATACATTTACATGGAACAGGGGTCTCAGAAGGGGGGAAGAGGAAAACTTCCTGGAGCAACATAAACATCCTACTGCAGCAGCAACATAAACATCCAGCAGCACTAAGTTAAGGATCTAGGAATCAACAAAGGGAAGACTCAAACTCACACCAGCAGCAGCAAATTAACACGGAGAATACAGACCTCAGACCCAACGGAGGGGAGAGGGCAGGGAACCTTCCTGGTTTGTGCCACCACTCACCCGAGAGCAGCAGCAAAGCCTATTCAAGAGCAGCAGCAAAGAATCTCAAGCCAGCACGTTATAAACAAAGCAGGAGAAGGAGCCCGCTTCAGCTCAATTGCCAAGCATGGCTCAGACTTAAAAGGGAAATGGCGGCTGGGGAAAAAATGCACTCCACGTGCAAAAACAGCCAATTGCCGTCAACTTGCAGATCCAATTACCCCTTTTTCTGCCTTGAAAGAGAAATTTAAAAGGGAAAGGGCAGTTGGGGAAAAATGCACTCTAAATGAAAAAATAAGGGTCAGCCAGAAGAAATAAGGGTGGGGCCCACTAGCATGTTGCCCCCTTAGGAACGAGGCCCAAAGCCGATTGGCCTAAAGCCGGCCCTGGTAGCGTGGACATGGGAGTGCCGGGCTCTGTGGGGGTGCCCAACATTGTGGGGGCTGAGCACCCATTGCAAATTATTTTGGGTGCTGTCAGCATACCAGCACCCACGGAGTTGGTGCTACTGACCGCTGATAAGGGGTGATTCTACTTCTGTTCTCCACGCCCCATTACCTTTGCTCAGCTTCATTACGTTTGTACAATGGGAGAGCGTGTCGTGCTTGAACAAACACTAGATGCAGGAAGCTTATGTCCAGCCAGGCAGGGAAGCAGCCTGCAGCCTAGAAGGGAGACTAAACGTGAGCATTCACTTCCTTTTCACTTTTAGGGCGTAAACCTAACCTGGAGTTAGGCCAGCCCAGTTTGGCCAGCATAAAGGGTGCTGCAGGCAGCGCTGGTCCCATTTTGCCCGCGCAGCGCTTCCCTCACATCGGCCAAAGCTGGCCAGCGCCAGGGAAACGCCATGCTGGGATGGGGGAGGGAGTGGGCGGGAGGACGGCGTTTCTGGGCGGGAAGTGGGCGGGCAGGCAGGTCCGAGAGGGAGGCAGGCTCCAGATTTGGCCATAAGGCCGTCTGGGAGGCCGCTCAGCCCCTATTTGAGCCGTGCGGTCTCCTTGGATCTGCGCCTGCTGTTTAGCAGGTGCAGATCCGAGGTGCGCACTGGGGAGGCTGGAGCCTCTCCTCCAGTAAGGGTGCGAATGTGCCATTGCCACAGGGAGACTCCAGCCTCCACTATACTGCGCTTGGATTTGACGCAGGCCCGTCAGCCTCACCAATCCAGCGCAGTATAGGATTGTGCTCCCAATCTCTATAATAAAATTGAGAGAGGATGGAATGTATTAAATAGGTACAAGAATTCAATCTATAGGCCTACACGCATTTTGCTCTCTCAAAAATTAAACCTATTCTTCAGTATATTTAAGGTGCTGAATTAAAAAATATGGCTGATTGGCTCTAGTTTTGGGGGTACAGCATAGCTACCTTATATGCTGAGTCAAGCAGCTTCCTTGTGAGGAAGAATGGCATCGGCATATCAGATAGGTTTTCTGTACGCCCCCCCCCAAAAAAAAACTAGAGCCAATCTTCCAATACCTTAGATTCAGCACCCAAAAATTCATTCAAACAGACTAAAAAAAATGATTTTCCTTTCCATATGGAAGCAAAAGGGAATCTTCTATCAAGTTTAGGTGTGGAAATACGAAAGTCAATCTCCTTGAATGACTGTTTTAAATGAGCAAGTTAGCAACTCGCTTTCACTAAACACTTGAGAATTGAATTTATTCCTGGGTTCGAAAGCTCAGAGTTATTGGGCTTTTTAATCTAAGATAGCTGAAGTCCAAAAAATTAGATTGATTTATGACTTGGGCAACACACAAGTCACAGATAACAGTTTCCAGAAAAAAAAGAAGCTATTAATTTAACCACAAATGAATGGTGGCACACTTCACGGAATACGATCAAGACCAAATTTTGATGCATTGCATGAAAGGCCCCTCCTCTGGCAATATCACTTAGGCCAGTTATAACATCTAAAGCAGCATCCTTTTATCAAGAATGCAATGAAGAGCGACCACGTCCCAACTTACCATTGAAACAACGGTCACATTTGACTTTTAAAATTGACCTAGTTTTACTTGTGCTTTGAATTACCGAAACAGTGTGAGGAAGAAACAAAAGTCTACGTTTGGAGACTCTGAAAAATCTTAATACATACTAGGGTGCTTTCACTGCGGTTGATTTTTCCCACAGCACACCTTTCACATCAATCAAAGCATTTATATATTGCTTTTCAACACAAAGTTCACAAAGCGGCTAATAATAATAATAATGTTGTTGTTGTTCAGTCGCTAAGTCGTGTCCGACTCTTCGCGACCCCATGGACCACAGCACGCCAGGCTGTGTATAATAATAATAATAAATAATAATAATAAAGTTAAATGGCTCCCTGTCCCAAAAGGGCTCACAATCTAAAAAAAAAATGCAGAACACCACCAGCAACAGCCACTAGAAAAGACACTGTGCTGGGGTGAAGAGGGACAGTTACTCTCCCCCTGCTAAATGTAAGAGGAACACCACTTGAAAAAGTGCCTCTTACCCAGGTAGCAGGGGCACATTAGACCAGTGACTTTCAACCAGTGTGTCGCAAATGATCCATAGGTGTGTCCTGGGAGTTTGGGGGGGTATAATTTATTAGTATAATTTATCATTGGGGAGTGTGAGTGCCCCACCTGCAGTGTGGCATGCCTTGTCAATGGTTAAAAAAAAATGATGGTGTGCCTTAACAACTTCAGCACCTTGTTAGTGTGCTGTGAGATGGAAAAGGTTGAAAACTGCTGCATTAGACAATAATAGCATCCATAACAGTTTCAAGAACAGAAAGTTAACACATGATATTGAATTTTTTTTAATGAGTATGTTGAAAATGATACTTCACCTCATCCCTCAATACAACTAGGTTACATCACTCCCTTCACATGGTGCAATTGTCTCTCCTCAGGGTGGCAGAATCAAGAGAAAGTTGGCCTTCAAGCAAGAGAAGCACAGATAGGAATTTCCCAAATCACCATTACAAAAGTAAACAGAATTGGAATTTGGTGCTTCATCTCCTCATTGGAGAAGGTTAAGGAAAAGATCAAAAAATAGTGGAAGAGGATGTTACTAGGACATGTTTCTAGCCATGCAAGATGCTGATGGAGAAAAGGTCTAAGCTAAAAGTGGTGAATGGGATGAAAATAGGGAAAAGCGAAAGAAATTCAGATTTTTATCTCAACTACCAGGTTGTGGAAACGGCCAAATTGTCAAAAATCCAGCATTACTCTTGGGTACCAATAGTCCAGAAGACTACCTCTGACAGGACAATAGATTGCAAATAAATCATAGAGGCTAAGCTAATTTTCTAGTTTCTCTGACAGCAAAACAGGCACAATCAAATTCTCTTACGTCTCAGGGCTGCTACCTGTACATTGATATCACATTCTAGGGCTCTTAAAATCATTTACCTTTAACATTCTAAGGCATACTTTCAAGTATGCTACTCAGTCCCAGAGTATACATTCAGAGAGAGTTTGGAAAGGGGCGGATGTATATTTTCTTACAGTCATATACCTTCATCTGGCAACGTGGACAATTGCCTCTCACAGTCCAAATCTCAATGCACACTTTGTTTTAAGTCTTTCCCCTTGCAAAAGAGAAGTCTCAACACTGGAGGGCAGGGTGTAGAATTCAGAAATCATTCAGGCCTAGACTTCAGAGGTCCCACCACCAGCTATGTTCTCTTCATTGTTGTTGTTGTTGTTGTTGTTGTTGTTGTTGTTGTTGAAAACAATTTCCATTCCTGCACCCCAGCAAGCTTGTTGTCACTCATTTGAGCAACAAATAACCAGCTCATGTAAATCAGCTGTGCAAGCTGTCAAGAAACAAGAATCCCACTGTATTTGCTGGGTGTTCATTCCTGTCTTCACTGTTAAATATTAAGGGCATTTTGAGCCAATCTGTTCCGAGATTAACAGCAGCAACAAGCTCATGCACAAAGGGCATGAAATAATTAAGACTATAGTGGCAATACGAAGGATGTGAGGAAGATTTAAATTTCACCCTAAGGGGATAATTGGATGCTGTTTATTCTACAGATGGATAGGGTGCGTACAACAAAGCAGAGCAGATTTATAGGCCTTTCTACCCTGATTTTATTTTCAAAATGAAGTTGCCTGAGATTACACATGAGGCGGCTCAGAGGTAAATTGTGGAACTGCCAGGGTTTCATTTGTGCCAGGCCCAGCTTCCCACTGTTGGACAACATCGAACAAGAAAACAAAAATGGCCATCAAGGAAATGCCCCCCTCTCTCAAATAAAATTAATCACTAAGTACTACATTTGGGACATGGTGGCGCTGCAGGTTAAACCGCTGAGCTGCTGACTGATAGGTTGGCAGTTCAAGACCACACGATGGAGTGAGCTCCCGTTGCTTGTCCCAGCTCCTGCCAACCTAGCAGTTCAAAAGCACGTAAAAGTGCAAGTAGATAAATACGTACCACTTCGGTGGGAAGAGAATGGCGTTCCGTGTGCCTTGACATATATACACACTGGCTCTTCGGCTTAGAAATGGAGATGAGCACTGCCCCCTACAGTCGGTTACGACTAGAACATTTGGTCAGGGGAAAAACTTTACTACATATACACATGGACCAGGGCACAATTCATTAAAATATTTTGGGATCAACAAGCCTACAAAGGCAGTTTAACTCAAAACAAAAGAAACAGTAAAATGCAATACAGTACAAGTAGTGAGTGTAAAAACAATTGCTTTTAAAACAATTGCCCGAACAATGAGTGCCCCAAAGGCTTTCTGGAAGAGAATCTCATCTTGGCCAATTGCTCAAGAAGAAAAACAGACCCCCTTCGAGCAGAGGTTCTCAAACTTTTTAGCACCAGGACCCACTTTTTAAAATGATACTATTAGAATATACCTAGCTTTACAAGATTTTTTTTCTTCTTTAAAAAGTGATCTAGAAATAAAGTATTTTTTTACAAGTAATATTTTATTTATTTATTTATTTGCAGAGGAAAAACACCAATCACTCCATTTCTTATAATCAGGTAGCCCTGTTGAATAGCTTCAAAACTTGAGAGGCTTAAGTTATGTGACCTGGCCTTCATCCGCCCCCAACTTAAACTACCTGTCATTGATAGACTTGGAAAAAAAGCACACCAGATAAAAGACACTCAAACATTTCTCTCTATTACTATATATTTACAGTACACAAACTTGCAAACTGCAGGACCTCAGCTCTTTGCAGGGCAGTTAGCAGCTATCTGATTTTTGAATAGCCTCCGGGCTTGAGGCAATTAGTTACCTGATCTTTCCACCACAGTGTTTTCACTGGAGTCTTGGCAAGACCCACCAAGTGAGAAATGCCGCCTTTAACTATCCAGGAGTGCTGCATGAATTTAATGCTTCTACTTGTGCACACACACACACAAGCACACACGCACACGCACACATACATACATACATACACAAACTCGATCTAATAATGTAAGCTATTACGCTGCAACAAAGTGAATTGAAACTCAGGCTTATGAGGTCTGCTAACAAATATTGTTTATTTAAAGTCACTACCAATGGAAAACAATTCCCTGCTCCTCTCGAACGTGCTGGCCTTGCCTGATGTCTCGTTTCAGCCATGCCAAATGTTTGCTAATGCTGTACAAGCAGTCATTAAAATTTATGGCTCTGAAAACCAGACACCTTTTCAGAAGTCTGCATTCATGCACCGAGGCTCAAGATCTGACCTGTATCCATCCAACTACCAGACATCAAGTAAATAATTCCTATTAAAGACAGCTCCGCTAATTATTAATGAGATCTGGCCACTAGCCAAAACCATTGCTGAATCCCAACATCATTTGATTAAAGGGTTGAAAAATTAGAAGTTCAATGGCATATCTCTAGATTAAACGACAAAGGGCGGGAATGAGGGTCTCTTTCAACATTTCTCTCCCAGAGAGGAAATGACAGAGGAGCAGACCAACAATGGCTTAGCCCAGTCCTGCTTCTATCACTATCAACTGATGGGAGAAAGGCATGATGGGTAATTAGAAGAATCTCAGAATGGGGTGATTAGTCATCTACAAAAACCTGCAGAGGGAATTACATTTTTATATCAGACTTCACTTGGAAATTCACTGGCCAGTTTGCTTCTGGTTGCACTTACATGTCTTCAGTACATTGTCTTCAGTACATTATCTACATTATCTAATTCAAGGCACTGGATGTTTTCACTTACGCAAGTCCAAACTTCAGGGCGGGGGGCACTATAGCAGTCAGATCACATGAATACTTTATCCTAAGCCAGTGGTTTTCAAAAGTTTTAGCACCAGAAACCACTTTTTAGAGTGAAAGCTTGCGTCCGGGACACAAGCAAAACAACCACAAAGCCTTTCCAGCATCCCATCTTCCCATATTTTCAATATGGCTGCTCCGCAACCCACCTAAAATTAAATTGTGACCACAGTTTGGGAACCACTGTGCTAAGCATTTAATGATTAATGTTGCTATTACTGTTTTAATGTGTTCTATTTATTGTGGTTACATGGTATTTTGTTGTTCTCTGTAAGCCTCCTTGGGCATTTGCTTCGGCATGGGAAAGGCAGTGTATAAATTCTTCAAATAAACAAATAAATAAATTTGTGAGGTCTTGAACCCGAAGCCCTGACAATCAAAGTGCCTTATTCCTTGTGCTACCACACAACTTGCTGTAAGAAGTAGCTGCTTGTGCCTTAAGCCTGGTGCCAGGGGCCACACTGTGTGATGCACTCAAGAGGGTGATAACATTACTGCCTCAAATTGTAAAATCTTGGGGTTTTTTTTTAATAATACCATCACATTATATATAATTCTATGGGGAATTTAACGAATAATACAATGAAACAAACTACTTTAACAAACTATCTGTATCCTATCAAATGTTATACCCAAATAACCAGAAAAGGAAAACACACAATTTTGTGTTATGTTAACACAAAGCAGATTTTCTCAAATCAAAATTGACCAATGAGACCTATTGTTCTGAGAGGCAATGAGGTGTCTTCTGACATTACGTAGCAGGGAACCAATAAGGTGTAATTATGAGTCAGCTCTAATTTCCATGTATCAGAGCTAATACTAGAACTCTTATTCAATTGTATAAATTCCATCAAATTGATCACTAGTTTTTTTTTGTTGGTTACTGATCCGCTGAGTTACACATACTGATAGATAGATAGATAGATAGATAGATAGATAGATAGATAGATAGATAGATAGATAGATAGATAGATAGATAGATAGATAGATAGATAGATAGATAGATAGATAGATAGATAGATAGATAGATAGATAGATAGATGTAGTTTACACCAATCCTAGTGATTCCACTGTATTTAGGTTGAGCGTAAGATATTGTAATTCTGTACTTTCTGGTATGGGAAGAGGTCCATCATGGGGGAGACACAGTGAGCTCTCTCATTGGGTGATGCAAACACTAGTGATGCCACTGCCTGGTGTCAGGAAGGGAAGATACCTTATCAGCTTTTAAGAACTTTTAAAGTGGATTAACCTAACCCAGTGCTTCTCAAACTGTGGGTCGCGGCCTGAGGCCAGGTGGATCACAGGTGGGGCCTCCGTGCCCACCCTGGCTTCGATCTGGCTCCAAGTTGGAGCCAAACGGACACAAGTGGAAGCCAATTCCAGGACAACCACCACCTCCGGAAGCCATGCTCATATTGCGCCAGACCCTGTGTGGCCTCCAGAGGTTCCTTTCTGGGTCCTCTGGGTCACTTCAGGTTTTGCAAAGGCAACATTTGGTTGCATCTGGAGGCGTTTCTGAGCCCCATTTCAGGTTGTGACACCATCGCTGGAGGCCAAGGTGGGTCATGGCTCCAGTAAGTTTGAAAACCGCTCGTCTAACCAATTAAGTCCTCAATTCTGCCCCACCGCTGGATTTCTGAACTGGCCCTTGATTGCATCTTCCGCCTGACCGAAGTTTGTTCTATAAAGCACCTGGTATCAGAGGATTTGCTGAGATTTCAGGACATGGTTATTGTTTGGTGCAACAATGAAAGTGTGCTTCAGTTGGTGACTTTAGAACGAGACATGCAGAGATGTTTCACTGCACCACAAGAAACAAAGAATATACCGCATTTTCAGACACAGTCAACACAGGAGAGGTATGGCTTCAGGCAACATAGCCATCCGCTTGAGGAACACAGCAGGAGCTGCCTTTGAATTTTTGTTTGATGCTTCAGGCTAAACAGAAGTGCAGGATAATTATTCTTTTATTAAAATGTTGTAGAAAGTGTCACACCAGGACATATCATAGACCAACCATATGAATTGGCACTTCAAGATAGCAGCAATTTATTGGTTATCCTGCCAAAATGCTTAAGAGCCTCTTAAGTACTTAAAAAGGTAAAGGTAAAGGTTTCCCCACGACCAACTGTAGGGGGCGGTGCTCATCTCTGTCTCAAAGCCTGTAGAGCCGGCGTTTTGTCCGAAGACAAGCTTCCGTGGTCATGTGGCCGGCATGACTCTACGCCGTAGCACACGGAACACCATTCCCTTCCCACCGAAGTGGTCCCTATTTATCTACTTGCATTTTAGGTGCTTTCGAACTGTTAGGTTGGCAGGAGCTGGGACAAGCAACGGGAGCTCACTCCGTTGCACAGTCTTGAACTCCCAACTTTCCGGTCGGAAAGCCCAGCAGCAGCGGTTTAACCCGCTGCACCACCACATCCCATAAGTACTTAAGTCACAGTAATTAAAATTTATCATAAACAAAATAGCCATCCCAAACTCAACTATCGAGTTTCCACACCCTCTCCCCCTGGATGCGTCTTCTGGTTGCCCCACATTTTTTGTATGATCGGGGGGGGGGGGAATGTCACAGGCCTACAGATATAAAAAGGGAAGTCAACGCATTGTGGATTTTTTTGTTTTGCCTTTTTTTTCAGCTAAGAAGCAGAGTTGCATGATCAATGCACCAAAACACGTGACACCACAAAAGAGTAATAAAAAAACTGCTGAGTTAAATGAGAACAAAAAGTAGGACCACATCCTGGTGATGGTGGCACTAAGATGGTCTTAGCAGGACTTCCATCTAAGAAATGTAACTACAAACATGCCATTTCAGGAAGGGAATATATGTACATATTGCCAGTACATTTAGTGGGGTCGGTTTCTAACAGTAAAATTACAAGCACATTTTCCACATTGAAAAAGGGCAGTTCACACAAACAAACAATAATCATTTGTTCTCATGAACACAGCTCTGCAGAAATGTCTGTGGTCATCTCTATGATCAAGGAGGGCAGTGATTCACAACCAAGTTCCCCCACAAAGTTAAGAACATAAGAGCATAAGAAGAGCCCTGCTGGATCAAGCCAAAGGCCCATCTAGTCCAGCTTCCTGTATCTCACAGTGGCCCACCAGGTGCCTCAGGGAGCACACAAGACAACCAAATACTTGTATCCTGCTGCCACTCCTCTGCATCTGGCATTTTAAAGTAGACTATTACACTTGCACCCCCCCTTCCCAAGAAAGACACCAGACTAAGGTTGGGGTTCAACATTATTAAGCACAAATGTAAATCATGTAACCTACTGAACATCCATCCCTCCCTCGTCAGTCTGGGGTAGGCAAAAAACAAAAACAAAAACTGCCATCCATGGCCAATTTGAATGACAGAAAAAAAATTCCTACCTCATGATGAGCGACCAGCTAATCTCAGACTGGACATACCCGTCATAGCTTGTATCCTGTGATGGCGTTTTCCTCCATAAATCTATCCAATCCCCTTTTAAAGGCATCCAGGCCCAATGCCATCACCACAATGCCATCAACACCACATGGCGAAGGGGTTGAGTAGCTCAGTGAAGCTGTGCGCCATGCCATGTAGGGTTACCCAAGATGGAAAGGTCATAGTAGAGAGTGCTGACTAAACGTGATCCGCTGTAAGTAAGTAAGTAAGTAAGTAGCTTACTATTAACATAAAGAGGTTATACAACCCATCATGTCCTATAGCCCACAATGGACTTTTCCTCCAGAAATCTGTCCAGTCCGCTTTTAAAGGCATCTAGGCCAGATGCCATCACCACTTCCTGTGGCAAGGAGTTCCATAGCTTAAAAAGTATTTCATTTTATCTGGGCTAAAAAGTATTTCCTTTTATCTGTATTCTGGTGCACAATCTGAGTGGAGAAAACAAGCAACTCCTTGTCTGAGTGGTAAGTTATATAAAAAGTTATGTGCAACTTGAAAGCACGCATATTCCTTACACAAACCAGTAGTGTTGCTACTGAAGGCAGAGCGGTAAGAATTGCAGTGCCACATCATGCCGCCATTGGACCCATTCTGGGCAGCAATGGCAATGTGCAGCAGTGAGTGGGAGGGTCTTTTACATGGCACATTGTGGTGCCTACAATACTTATCTCCTTTGGCTTTGTTACTGATGCAAATGACAATGTTTGTCTTGAAGTTCTTTTCCCCCAATCTCTTATTCTCTGAAATAAACACAGCAAATATTTTTTCCAAGCCATTTTTTAAACAATGAATCCTCTTTCAGGCCTTATTGTTGTGAGGAGGGGAGGGGGGAAGGAAGAGGAGGAAATGGATCAGATTGCCATAATGCACATAGTTTCATAAATAGCTGAATATGTTATACTGGTAAAAAAAAAAAAAAAAGAAACAGATTGGAGATAAACCAGCTTACAACATTTTATTGCCAGGTTAAAATCCCCTTGAAACCAGAGGCCCTTAATGGAAACCATATAGCAATTTTAATTGTCTTACTACCAGTTGAAGCTTAAACGATAAAATAAATTCATTTTGCTTAGTGATATGACTGCATAGTTCAAGTTATCTCAGACAGCCTTTTTTTTAATGGGCAACAAAATATACTGGTTTGGGATAAAAGCTAGCTTTTGAGTCTACCAGTGCCAGGAAATTGAACAGGAAAGGCAAAACAACTGTCATTAAATCTAGATCCAGCCTTGGGGTCCCAAAGATTCTAGTACAGAGTACAATGTCCATTGTACATTGACAAGTACCGTACAGGCAAAGGAGAAAGTGCAACTGGACAGGCTTCTGAAAGCTCAGGTGGAAGCACAAGTCAGGAGTGATATTTTCACTTCTCCAGCTTCTATGAGAACTATTTCCACTTCTGAGGAAGAGAATCCACAATCCCTACAGAAGGGTGATTCATGTGCATTCTATTTACTTTTATTTCCATTGAGCATGTATGTGTGCTCCCTGAGGCACCTGGTGGGCCACTGTGAGATATAGGAAGCTGGACTAGACGGGCCTTTGGCCTGATCCAGCAGGGCTCTTCTTATGTTCTTATGAGGAGCCCATAAACTGCTGCTGAGGTGCAAGGATTGAAATGGGGGGGAGGGGAGAGAGATAAAACCTAAATATAGAGCATAAATTACAATAACTGTAAATCTACCAAATTGTCATACTCATTACCATTCTTAACAACTTTGACAAAGGATAGGATACAAATGCGACACAAATAATAAATGCCTTTGGGAAGGCTATTTGAAGTGCATTTCCTCTGTTGCCTGATTCTCAACCTCTTTAGCACTGGGACCCACTTTTTAGAATGACAATTTGTCCAGGACCCACCGGAAGTGACGTCATGACTAAAAGTGCTGTCATTGTGATGCCAGAATCTGCTGCTTTCCTGAGCAATCTGCAGCAATACGGTGGGTTATTTCTCAGCCACTTTCCAGTAGCAAAGTGAATTAGAAAGGAAAAAGGCTGTTTACAACCTGGACACAAGCAAAATAACCACACACTCCTTCCCCTTTCTAGTATCCCATCTTCTCATATTTTCAATATGGCTGTTCAAGGTGCTTTGCGACCCTCCTGAAACTGGCTCACCACCTACTAGAGGGTCCCAGCCCACAGTTTGGGAACCACTGCTATAGGCTGATTGGCAAAGGACCAAGGCAGTACCAGGGTCTGGGTCACAGCTAAGAATGATCAGTATTGCCCTTTAGTCTTTTCCACCTAAAAGAAACCTAGAGTAAGAGCAACATTAGATGCTCAGCACAAGCCCTATTATGAGTAACAGGGCCATAAATTAAAAAGCATTCAAATGTTCCTCTGAAGAATATACTGTACATATTGAATGAGGAAATTCTCCCCAGCTAAAGGCAGGCAAGAATTTAATTATGCATAACAATAGAGTAAGTCTAATCAAGCTTTATATCTAGTCCAAGATGCAGCGTTATTAAAACCGGGAGAGATTTTTTTTTTCTTTGCAAGCTGCTTTATGTGCAGCAGACAATCTCTTGCACAGAAATGGTACAGAATCTACTTTAGAAGAAAGGAAACGAGCAGCGATTTTCAAAGGAAAAGCTAAAAGTTAATTCAAGGTAATCGAAAGAAAGAAGCAGCAACTTCCTGATACAAGAGTCTTTGTTCATGGTTTGAGCTGATCCAAGGATACAAGGCAGGTGTAACAATGCTCATTTTTATACATGTACCAACACATATGAATTAGGTACAATCCTACACTCCATATATATATATATATAGAGAGAGAGAGAGAGAGAGAGAGAGAGAGAGAGAGAGAGAGAGAGA